>JARKHS020032423.1:0-222500 GCA_030143305.2 Amblyomma americanum | reverse complement strand
TGCTCTCCCGTCCCGCGGAGCGATGGGTTCGGTACCTATTTTTCCCGTGCCGGTGATTAAGGACAGCCAATGGGCGCCGACCGTGAACCGTGACGTCGGTCCCCCCTTCGGCGGCGGCGGAGGCTGCGCGCGTCCGGCCGGCCGGCCCCGGCCGGCCGGGGCACTCGGCGGCTGCTGTGCCAGCATGAATAGGCCATTTGGGGATTCCAAGACGTCGTTCCCAGTCCAGTGACCCCGTCGGCGGAGGCGGAGGCTGCGCGCGTCCGGCCGGCCGGTCACTCGGCTGTTGCTTTTGCCACCATGAGCATGCGAGTTGAGGATTTTGAGCGGTTCCTGGAGTGCATTCGGCCCTACCCTTTTCTATATGACAAAACGCATTGCGATTATAAGGACACAGATGCCAAGAACAACCGATGGCAATTAATCGGTCTGGAGTTCGGCCTTACTGGTAAGTTTATTTCGTTGTGTAGTGTCTAGTATCCGGTGTCGATCCAGGTGTCTGTCAGCATGAGAAAAATATTTTTTGCAGCTACCGAGGCATCAGCAAAATTTAAGAATGCCAGGGACCGTTGGCTTAAGATTGTCAGCGGCACTGACGCCACATGTCGGAGTGGGGCACCCGGCAACGGCGGCAACGCCACGAAAAAGTGGGCGCTCTTCCCCCTGATGGACGGCATGCTGCGAAGCACGCCGCACTACGCTAGTAGGTTAGTATAATCACACCTTTGCCGGCATGTTTTACCCTTTCAGTGTGAATCTTTTTCTGACTTGGTGCACAGCCACAGTTCCCCAAAAGTGCCTCCGCTACCCTTTTCGCAGTGGGAAGGAGAACTGCACTTTCGCAACCCCAATATCATTGAAAGGCTAGCTAGAATTGGGCGCGATTGGGCACCGCCTCTGGGTTCCTTTGTGCTTGCGGCACTTTGCTTCGATACGCGTACGGCGGTATATATGCATATGCCATGGTTCAGAACATAATGCGAGGTGTGATTTTGAAACGTTCTTTGATATCTCCAGCCGAATATTGCAAATTCCATGTTCTCAGTTCGCCTAATCTGAAAGTTTACGTGAGGGATAGTTAGAAGCCTTAAGCATGCTGCCTCACGGACAGTGCTGTAGACACTTATGCTTATATTTTTGCCACTCAGGATCACGACAAACGTGCCAAAGAAAACCTGGTATGTATGGTTATGAACTTCAGCTGTGATTTGCATGCATGCTTGAGCACCAAATGTTCTAGCCTGGCATCTGTTATGCAGGCAATCACCAGGGCCGAGTCAGCGAAGTGGCAGTGGGTTTGCTACCCCAGAAAGGTAGGCATTATTGTCTGTATGTTTTGCTGGCAAATGTATGCAATTATGTCAAGCTTCTGATTGTATCTTGAGCAGCATTGAGGCAAGGTTAAAGGGCATTTCATTGTTTCATGCAGCACTTACACAAGCCAGAGCTCTCCAGGCATGGAGCTTCTCGAAATGTAAGTACACACTGAATAAGCAGGTGTGTACTGTGTTAAACATTGCACACTATGCACACTACAGATTTGGACATTTTTGTAGCTTAGAATGATAAACAATACATTTGTGCTTCTCAGTATGTTTTCAAGCAGTGTTGGTACAAGGAGAGTACAAAGAATGTCATGTTTCAATACATTTATTTGATGCAGTGCTGATATAAACACCGCGAGCCCCGCAGAAACACAACTTCTCGGATTGTAAGTAGACACATCCATGCGTAAGTCTATATCATGCTATAAGTTCAGTGAACTCACATTTTATACAATCCAGGTACGACGACACAGTTGTCAATCCAGATGAAGACGACTGCAGGTAAGCATCTACCATCCTTTTTACTGACATTTGCGTGATTTATATCAGAAAGTTCGGAAGTGCACTGTTTGTCACGCAGCCCAGCACCTGCTCAAGCTAGGTGTGCAGGGCCTGGTAGCCCTTCACCAGATGAGATGGAGGTACTTGGGCGATACGCAGCGCCAGTCAGGTAGACATACAAGCAAACTTTCATGTAATCATTTCTTGACTTGTTTTTGTGCTTTTTCTTCTCAAGGCTATCCAAAGGCACATACTCAGGAGGGCCACCTTCACGGTATGTACTTGCAAGTTTCATGCTTCCTAACATAAGAGATAAAAAAAATGGTGTGAAACAATGCAGTTTTCATCATTTTGCAGAAGGAGGAAGAAGACGGACGACAGTTTTGAAGATTGCGTCAAGGCGACCCTTGATAAATGTGCTGGGAGCCTTGCTAATATTACAAGTAATCAAAGGACTGAAGTGCAATGTGAGGACGAAAGTGATGCCACGGGCCGCCTAGTCACCGTGAAGCTTCGTGCTCTGCCACCAAGGCAGCGATCACAAGCTATATTTCAGATCTCCAAAATTTTATACGAAGCTGAGCAAGAAACTCTAGAGTAATTTGCCTTGATTTTGAGGGGAATAAAGCTTTCAATTGTTTGAACTCAAGAGTATGATGCCTGCATTCATTTTAAAGAACATCTTTTAGAGCACATGCAGCATTATCCTGCTTGTTTTACCTTCCGTCCTGCACGGTTGACAATCGCTTCTTGCCATGGAACTTTGCCATCCGTGACAAAATATTGTGCCAGTCTGTCGCGCACATCCATAGCAGACCTGCAATACAACATCGGAGCAGCTCAACATATACTGCATAAAAATGTTGGTTGACGCAGGCTTTCCATATTTACCTTGCAGAGTGGCATCCTTGTCTACTTATCCCTCTCATTGCTGGAAGGTCATTGCCGTCTGTCCTCCATAAGCCAGGAGTTTCGTTTCCTTGCCAGTCCTCACTGTCGGCATAGCCAGGTGGGCTGTAGGCAGATCTTGCCAATGCGCTCTCTGACATCATAAAGTTATGTAGCACAACACATGCCTTGCAAATATTTTCCGTTGTTTCCTCTGATGCTCTAAAAGGCCTCCTTAATATTCGCCATCTTGCAGCCATTATGCCAAATGAATTTTCAATGACCCGGCGAGCCCGGCTTAAACGGTAGTTGAAAGTTGCTCTTTGCTGGTACTCCTCGCGTCCAGATGGTCTTAATCTGTGCTTCTGCAAGTCTAGTAAGGACAACATGAGGCATATTATTTGAAAGAATCCTGCCACTCCAAATCATTTTAAATTTTAACAATAGGGTAAAGGAACAATGAAAAATAAAGTGAATAATGGCTGTGTTTGACAAAAGGCTTTCTGTTATGATGGTGCATTACAAAATGCATTGTGCCACCCCGAATGGCTTGTATCGTATACTTGATTTCAAAATAAAGTGAGCATGGTTGCAATAAGTACTACTGCTTTTGAGTAAAAATATGTTGCCGGTTACTATAACAAAAAAAGAGATTTTAATGTGGACTTCAAGGATCACAAGCAGAACCGTCTCTTTAAATGTGCATAATGCGGTTTGGTCCTATTTGACTAGGGTACTTCACCGAGATATTTGCTCTAAAATGGAAAACAAATAACAGAAATACTTTCTGGGCAACAACATCAACTTCAATGAGCATCATGCAATTACTGGCTGCAAAATGCATAATGATATTCATAAACAGGCTCACCACGGCGGGCATAGGGACGCATGAGGAATGTTTTCAAAGGGAAGGCTTCATCGCCTACAATCACATAGGGAATGACACCTGCCGACCCAACAGTGGTGGGGGATGGAACACCACACAAGTCTTCGCTGAGGGTTTTGAGCAAATCTGACCGCAAAAATATACCAGAATCCCCTTCACCACCATAGTGGCAAAGATCGACATATGTGAATCTGAAACAAAGAGGCATATGAGAAGGAAAGCAGTGAGCTAATAATGAGTACTATAATAGCTCGATGAGAAAGGCCACGTTAAACCTCTGCAAAATAAATGACGTCACTATGGGACAATATTTCACGCAGGTGTTGATAAAAATAATAAGTGCATGTTATCAGTACGTTATGCAGCTAATAAGCACTTTTAGCACTTTATATATTTTACATAATTGACCTTATTCCTTACCTTACAGTCTCAGAAGAAACATGACAAGTGCCCATTGCCACATGGGAATTATAACTATACGTTCTGACAATCTTAGGCCTCAGAAGCCTGGCATCATTAATTATATTGCCAATAAGTATGAGCAGCTAAGTATGAAGACCAAAAAGATGCAAACTGGAAAACCACCGACTTGCGGCTGCAGTCAAGAAATGTTTCTTTGACAACCACTAAAACAATGCAAAAAACCAAAAGCAACAATGATTTTTTTTTCGACAGTGAGGGTGCCTATCTAAAGCATATTTACATTTACAGTAATTTGGTGACTACCCAAACTGGCATCGGTGCAGCACTGAGAAAAAAAACAAGCAATATAGAGTAACAGTTTTTGAAAACCAATATTTTCTGGCAGCCTGTTCACGCATGCTATGTTTAATGCAAGGAATAATGAAGCTGCAGTAACTTCAACTGTGACCAATTTTGTCTTTTTATCCCTTCCATTTTTTCCCATACCCTTCAGAACAAACACGTTAGCAAACACTTCCTCAACTTCCAATGAGGATCTTGGTCAGGGCTAGTTGGTTCATTGTTTCTGGGACAGACAGAACGGGCGCTGCGCCCATCCTGTCTTCCGTCTTCCTCTCGTTTTTGCTCCATGGCGGTCTGTCGCAAAAACTTTCTCTACAGATGCTCATGGTCTGTTGCTGCATTTCTTACAGCATTCAGTTAGCTTTGCCATTAATGCTTAGTATTGGTGCAACCAAAAGAGCAAACCACTGAGGTGTACATGGCTAGAAATAAGTTGAAACCAGGTGCAGATAATAACTTTACCTGTAATGTGCATCACAGCAGGCCAAAAGAACGACACTGAAAGTTTTTTTGTAGTTAAGATTCCTTGACCCAGAGTTATTTGGGCATTCAATGTTTACATGTTTGCCGTCAAGGCTCCCAATGCAATTAGGAAAATTCCAATACTGTTCCATGTCGAATGCAATCTGAAACAGACACAAATTTTGAAGCCATTAACTGGCTTAGGAAACAATTTCATGGAAGTGGGGAGCAGGAACAGTGTATATAATGAACAACGAAAGTTATGCAGGCATAAAAATTCTCATCTCTGCTTCCTGTTTGTTCAGCTGAAATCAGTTTCTTTCAGAAGCATGAATAATTTAAAGAGTTTCAAACATTTACACATAGGTCTTGCAAAACAAAATAATTCAGAGAAAAATTAATTAAAAGACCTCTGAAGATGTGGGATTTCACTGCATAATCACAGTACAAAAGCCACAGGATGACTGGAGTAAAGGAGGCACTCAGTGTAGTACTGACCATTCCATTACACTTGCACTACATGTCACGGCAACATGTATTATGCTTTCGTAAGTTGTGTGGTTCGTTGGAGAAAAGAGAGATTTGCTTCCCAAAATTTGTTCCTTCTTAATTTCAGATAAAGTGTTATGCTGAGTTGTCACCGCAGGGTGGAACAAAGGGTAACGTGAAAAATTATAGTCGTCCATGCAGTGAGCTAGCACTGAACAGCTTTACATTCCCAGGAATGGGGTGGCAAGGTTCATATGGATGTCACAACACATCATCTGTGGTCTCCATTTTATGTTCTCACACTCCTATGCAAGTGCTGTTTTTTCAGGAAACTAATTTCTCTCACCTTTCTCCATTCTATCTCAGTCTGAGGAAAAGGAACGTATGTATGCCACAAATTCTTCCATATTGCAGCTGTGGTTTCTCTTATGAGAACTGAAGCTGTAGATCGGCCAATTAAAAAGTTGTATGACAAGCTGCGGAATGTGTCCCCATTTGCAAGAAACCTGGAAAACAATCACATATGTAATAGAGATTGAGCAGCAATATATCTGACCGGCATATTTTGTAAGAAACCAAAACTAATTAAAAATTAAAACAACAAGGTGTCTAGTTGTACTGCATTAAAAGATCAAAAATATTACATTTTGCTCTACAAATTTGAAAATTGTGGTGGGCCACGTACAATATTTCCTCCTCCACTTTCATGAAAGAAAAGACTGCTTCACCTTGGTGTTCCATGCGCTGCCAACGGCGGAACAGCAAATTTTTTATACTGAACATTAAGACCATTATTATTGTGCTTTCTGCATTCTTCCAGTGAAAACACACCATGCACCTAATAAGCAGTAACTTGCAGTTTCAGAACCTTATACTTGTTTTACTTCACATTTCAGAAATTGGCTCTAATAGAATGGTTGCATCAGACAAAAACGTGGACCACACGATGGGTTAATTGCAAATAATTATTCGAAAAATACTCGCTCGCGGCGGCGCCTCAAAACCGGAAGCCTTTTGCTCCATCAGCTCTGGATGATAGGTTGAAATTCCAGTCACGCGAGACGTAGCCAAAAATATTAATTTCCTTATGCTGTGCGCAGTGTAATTAATCTCCAGATGCTTATTTAATAAGCACTATCCATAACAGCACACCACACTACATGAAGCACCTTCAGCAAATAAATCTGCGGTAAGCTCTTAACCATTTTAATTAATTGGATATGATTAGCCATGGACACTCACCGTAGTGTTATTGCCAGACGATCGTGGGCCGAAATCGGATCTCTGAATGGAGTCACCTGACGGCTGAGGCTGTGCTCGACGAAGCCCAGCAAAGTGTCGAAGGTGCTGGGAGGCATCCGAAGGTAGCTAAAAGGCGACCGGCAATATGTCAGTTATATCCCGTACGACGAGCACACTTTACGAATGCATCATAAGAAACGGTACTTACTCGCGGAAGTATGCCTCGTCTTCCGCCCGCAGCCGTGGCAGCAATAGACGCGCCTGTCCTTCTTGCTCTCGACGGCGAAACATGGGTCGCACCCAAAATCGGCGCTTTCGCGCATTCCGTGCACGGCGACGGTGCAGAAGCAGCGAACAAGCAAGTATAACTACGTTTACCGTAGCCAACACCTCATCGTTCGAACCAGCCATCCTCGAGACAAAAAGGGCGACGGGAGGGGAGCTAGCAGACGATCAAGACGACGACGAGGGAAAAGGGCGCGCTTTCCAGTCTTATCTGGTGTCACGTGACTATCCCCTTCTCTTTCTGCTCGTTAGGGTCCTCCCTCAGCGCCTCCCCTCTCCACATTCCAAGACAACCGCAGCGAGAAAACGCGCGCAGTGTGAGCGTCATTCCGCGGAGCTGCGAGGCAGCGTCGACGTTGACGCTGTGCCGGCGCGGGAAGCTTCCCGCCAGTGTGAGCGCGCCTTTAGGGAGGGGTGACTCCCTGTTTGGGTGGGGTCACCGTCCAACTCACCTTTCACTTTCTAAAGAATGTCGAGGGAAAAATACGAGTTTGAATTTGAATTTGCTTTATTTCCATAGATATAAAATTTATGGGAGATTTCAGGAAAAAGTCGCTCAGAGCAACTTGACGGGCCTTAATCCTTGTTTGGGGGCATCAGCGGTAGTTATTTCTTTGATTTAAAATATAAATTATTGTCTCTGGGCCTTAAATCTCGTCTTTCACGCAAATCAGACCAGGTACACAAGTGAACCAAACGTTAATTATCCCTAACTGGCGACATACGGATTGCGCATATTTAAGCGGTCATAACAAATTTTTCATATTGGCCTTTGAATTCGAGTACATTATATGCCAAGCATATAGTAGAGATAATGATCTTTTTTCTCTAATTCTTTCATAGTTTGGGCATTATAAGGTCAAGGCCACGTTTCCGATTTATGTTTTGTTGGTGTCGTTGGCGTAACATACCAGGTGCAGCGCGTCCCGTTCCTAGGTCAGAATAGAATGGTCATGGAATGCGCCACGCTGATTTGCCAGAATGCCAGCCACTGATTGGTCCGAGCACAATGATGTCACTCGTGACGTCACGAGGCATTCACTATAATAGATCTTACCCGTGGCGCTAGTGCAAGTGTACAAACGCAACAGTTATCTCCCTGTCTCCCCCCCCCCCCCTCCCAAGTTTACTAAACACTCCGAATAGTATCGACAATTCGCATCAACAAAGCTGTCGCTAAATTTACCATTATCACGATGGAAAACGTCCGGTCATGTATTCCGTACCTCGGATCACCGAAGTGTAAATAATTCTCGACTTCAACGCTCGCAAATGCAATTGAGTCATTATTCTTGTCTGCGCGATTCTTTCTTTTTCTTTTCTTTTTTTTTGGGGGGTGGGGGGGTGGGGTGGGGGTGGAGCGGCGTTATGAGTGCCATGATGATAAATACAAGCAGAAGCTGAATAGAAGCTCCCTTATGCACTTTACACGCTTTACGAGCCTGGCCAGTACGAAATACAGTCGCCGCGAACAAGCGCTGTAGCTTAGGCAATGTTGCACGCAAAGTATGGCAAGTTGAATACGATGCGCATGAATCGTTCGCCTAAAACACATCATAAGCCAAGCGCTGTGCCCCAATCGTTTACAGGTTTGGACCCGGCCGAACCGTTCTTTCAAGGGATGCCTCCCACAGTGCGGCTGGACCCAAGTGACGCTGATTTTGTGGACGTCATTCACACCGATGGAAAGCGTTTTATGCTCCCGATGATAGGTAAATAGGAGCCTGCAATTTGTTCTCTCCTCGGGCGTCTCAGTACAGCCTAGTTATAGGCTGTAACGAGCTCACGGTCTCGTGACAAGTTCCCACAGTTCCCTCAGTGGTACAGCAAAGTATGTTGAGCCAGAGTTTGAAGTTCACACATTTATAGGGCCGTAATTTATTCAGATTGTTCTATCTACAGAGTGTACTGTATACTTTACGTAGAACTAGACTGGTTTTCCGCAATATTTCTGCTGAGATTTAAAACAGCTTGAAGTGAACTTAAAAACTAACTGCCATCTCTTCAAGTTAATAATAATAATAATTGGTTTTGGGGGAAAGGAAGAGGCGCAGTATCTGTCTCATATATCGTTGGAAACCTGAACTGCGATGTAAGGGAAGGGATAAAGGAGGGAGTGAAAGAAGAAAGGAAGAAAGTGGTGCCGTAGTGGAGGGCTACGGAATAATTTCGACCACCTGGGGATCTTTAACGTGCACTGACATCGCACAGCACACGAGCGCCTTAGCGTTTTTGCTCCATAAAAACGCAGCCGCCGCTGTCGGGTTCGAACCCGGGAACTCCGGATCAGTAGCCGAACGCGCTAACCACTGAGCCATCGCGGCGGGTTCTCTTCAAGTTCCGCTGCCCGTTTTGAGATATGATGGGTAGGGAATGCGGTCTGTACATGTTTAGCAAATTCCTGTGTGTCTGGCTTTAGTTCTCTATTTCCGTTATTTTTTCCCTACTACATGTGGTCAGGCGAGTTTTCCAAATTTGGGTTTAGCGGAATGTCTGGCGGCGGATCTAGCGCGCATTAGCTATCTCAGCACTGCCCGGCGCCAATCAAGCCGTCCCATTTGCCGAAAAATGCTTCAATCAGCTTTCAACTTCCCACCCTCGCTTGATAAAGATTCCCTCGAAGCTTAGGAAAAATACGAAGGCGAAGCTGAAAATCAAGGTGCGATAAGAACACAATACCAGGTGCCAAACTGATTATAGTGTTCTGTGTTGTACAGTCGAGGACAAAAGTTTCTGGCCGTAAAGAGGCCAGCAGCTCTAAGGCGCCTCCAAAGTGAAAGTTAGAATCCTGCTCTTTCACCTCCACAAGTGTGGTCTCCGGCCAGTGGTAAATAACAACTATCGGCTTCTTTTGACGCGTGCGGTTCAGAGACTTCTGCCCCCGACTGTACATACCAAGGGAAAAAATTGGCGGTTACTTAACTCGGCTAACCCTAGAATTCAGCGAAAAGCAAGCACGCTTGCTAAGCACCTGAGGCTCGTCCATGGCAACTCCGCTACACGCTCGCGACAGCCGTTCTATATATACCCACACGACCACGTGGCTATGACGTGGTATCACATGGTCTTACGACACCCCCGTCGGATGTTCTTAAGGTCAAAGGTCAAACGTGAACTCAAAGGTCACCCAGTGCCAAAAGTCAAAGGACAAATCAAAGGCAGATGCAAAGATCAAAGGTCAGGGGTCAACTAAAGGTCATGAGTCAAGGTCAGAGGTCAAGGATTCGACACCATAACTGCACCACATATGGTCGTACACGGCTAACGTGGTTGGGCTGAAGGTCATTCAAGGTCATTCTCCGGCCTAAGCAACGACTGCTTTACCTGGCGTAGTGAAGCTTTTCACTTCAAGAAAAGGTTGAAGTAGGGCATGTTTACACTCAACCTCTGCTCAAACATACCTTCAAGTGAACGGGGGGGGGGGGGGGCATAAAAGAGTGCTCACGCATTGCAATCGGCGGCAAAACGTAGTCAAGGGGCCTCCGGAACTGTGCCATTTATGCTTCGAGTATTCACTCATTTTTAAGGGAAACCTGGTCACACATGTGGCGCCACTTTGTAGGCTTTCTGACTACCTTTTGCAGGGGTGGTGGCTGGTTGGTTCTGATTTAATAGGTCCCCTGTGGACCCAAGATATTAAATTTGTTTTTGGAAATAAGGCGGAGTGCTTGAAGCACTCCGACACGGGTTGGCCCGGTATTGCCCTGCCTCCGCCCTGGATTGGCCCGGGACATATTCGCGCGCGCGTCTTTCCTTATCTTTCCTCTCTTATCTTTTGACTCTCCTACTTTAATCACGTGGCAGCGGTTTTGGCTCAGCTTGAGCCAGTGGGCAGGCCCGTGCACTTTCTTTTTCATTCTTCCTGGCAACAGCAACAGCAGCCACAGCCGGAAGTCACAGTGTGTTTATGCTGTGCCGTGGTCCCTTGTCTTGTGGAGGGGGTCCTCGAGGAGTGATTGAGAGTTGAACAGCCTTGACTCCAGTGCATCATGGGACCCAAACAGTAGATCCTCATTTGAAAACGGCTGTTCTGATGCAGTGTTCTGTTCATCAATTACATTGCTGAACGTACGATTTGATCATTCCCATGCACATAAGTTCTTGGCGCACCAAAAAATATAAACAGAGTGAGGTGTCGGCCATTACAAAGAAAGTTGTGTGATGCGGGCATACAGCTTTTTCTAAGCCTAGCCGACGCTCGTTCCTCTTTCCAGTCGGCTTTGGCATGATTGATCCCGTGGGGCACATCGACTTCTACCCGAACGGCGGCGTGACTCAACCGGGTTGCGAACGGATCATCAAGAACTTTTCCTTGAAGAACGGACCTGTGCAAGGTAGCCCGCACATGGACACACCCTTGTAAAAGTGGTCTATAGAGTCTATAGACGTTTTATAGACTCTAGTGCCTTCCTCTAGATGTTTTATTTCGTCTATTCATAGTCTATAAACTGTCTATGGACAAAAGTGTATGGTCATAGGTCTATATACTGACTATAGACTGTCGATAGGGTTTGTATTGCCTAAAGACTAGTCTGTAGGATTTGTCTAAAGGAAGTCTATATGCTTAACAGAGAAAAGTCTATGGACAGTCTATAGACTTTCTAAAGCTATTTTTGTAAGGGCAGGGCCGTCTTCACAACTATCTAAGAAACTCTGGTTCTATAGCTCCTAACAATCACGTTATCTTATTTCTGTATATGCCTCATCTTCGTCGCTCTGTTCATCATCTCTAGTGCATCCATCATCTTCATCCCTTCGTGGGTTGAGTGGGGTGCCAGCGTAGCGACGCAGCGGAGACTTCTTTTTATAAAAAATGTTTGGCTGAATCTCGGCGAATGATGAGTGAAGACGTCTCCAGGAAAAAGTGTTGCGGTCAAGACAGCCTTAGGTGCACAGTCTTGCTTATTATGGTGTCAGGAAGACACCATATAACATGAACTCCGAAACAGACAATCATGCAAGGTTTTCTTGGTACTTTTCCATCAAAGAAGGCCTCCCATAGAGTAAAAGAGCCGCACCGCGAAAGACAGGAGGGTGCACGAAAAAACGGCGCTTTTACGGAACAGCATGCATGATGACAGAAGAGTGCGATGATAGAGGAACGGGCGACAAAACAGAGGACGGCGAGAGCACCAGCAACACCCACCGTAGTTTGCGAAGACTCAGACCACACGTTGTCTCCCATACAGGCTTTCGAGACTCGGTGACCTGCCCTCACGAGAGGGCCAAGCATTTCATGGCCGAGGCGTTGGACAGGGAGGGCAATCGCGACCTGGGAGAATGCGCGTTCGTTGCCTACGCGTGCTCCAGCTACGAGCTGTTCCTGGCGGGCCAGTGCACCGACTGCGGTCCCAGCGGGACAGGCTGCGCCGTCGTGGGTCTCTCGTCCATCGCGTGCAGGCCTCGCGAGGGACCGGTCAAGATGTACTTCAAGACGAATCAGCAGTCGCCCTTCTGCCGTGAGTGCACTGGGTAGTTTTTTTGTTTCTCTTGTCTCATTAGTCCGACGGGACTTTCTCTGTGTTAACGTTCGACGCTGTCGTCACCGTCATAATGTGTCCGTCCATCCTTCTTTACGCCTGCCTGCCTGCCTCTGCCTGCCCGCCCGCCCGCCCGCCCGCCCGCCCGCCCGTCCGTCCGTCTGTCTGTCTGTCTGTCTGTCTGTCTGTCTGTCTGTCTGTCTGTCTGTCTGTCTGTCTGTCTGTCTGTCTGTCTGTCTGTCTGTCCGTCCGTCCGTCCGTCCGTCCGTCCGTCCGTCCGTCCATCCGTCCGTCCGTCTGTCTGTCTGTCTGGTTGTCCACCCGTCCGCCCGTCCGTCCGTCAGCCTGTCTGTCCGTCCGCCTGTCTGTCTGTCTGGTTGTCCGTCCACCCGCCCGCCCGTCCATCCGCCTGTCTGTCTGTCTGTCTGTCTGTCTGTCTGTCTGTCCGTCCGTCCGTCCGTCCGTCCGTCCGTCCGTCCGTCCGTCCCTCTGTCCGTCTGTCCGTCCGCCCGTCCGCCCGCCCGCCCGCCTGTCTGTCTGTCTGTCTGTCTGTCTGTCTGTCTGTCTGTCTGTCCGTCCGTCCGTCCGTCCGTCCGTCCGTCCATCCGTCCGTCCGTCCGTCCGTCCGTCCGTCTGTCTGTCTGGTTGTCCGTCCGTCAGCCTGTCTGTCCGCCCGCCTGTCTGTCTGTCTGGTTGTCCGTCCGCCCGCCCGCCCACCCGCCCGCCCGTCCGTCCGTCCGTCCGTCCGTCCGTCTGTCTGTCTGGTTGTCCGTCCGTCAGCCTGTCTGTCCGTCCGCCTGTCTGTCTGTCTGGTTGTCCGCCCGCCCGTTCGTCCATCCGTCCGTCTGTCTGTCTGTCTGTCTGTCTGTCTGTCTGTCTGTCTGTCTGTCTGTCTGTCTGTCTGTCTGTCTGTCTGTCTGTCTGTCCGTCCGTCCGTCCGTCCGTCCGTCCGTCCGTCTGTCTGTCTGTGGGAACTCGCTCGGCTGTCACAAAGGTTCCCTGTCTTCACGGGCAGGCGGTCGGCAGCAGCCACAGAGAAGGGCGGACTCCCGCTTGACTCCCAGGCGGGAACTCGGAAGTGTGGGGAGTCGGATGACGTCGCCGGCCGGCGGAAGCCCCTAATCCGTCCCCTTTTACCTTCTTACTTGTCCTCTAAGAAAATTATTAAGAAGGAAATGAAAAAGAGAGGGCACCCGTACCAGCAAAACTTTGCCGACCTTAAAGGAATAAACGAAAAGAATAAACGAAATGGAGCTGTGCACCCTAATAAACAAAAGGGAAACACGGGAAGCAAAGAACAACGGTAGCATAAAAGAAGCAGATCAAGCAAGAAAAAAATCACCTGGAAAAGATTGCCACCGAAGATAAACATTAAGATAGCTAGAAAGCAGCCCAGCAGAACATATGAGAAGACGGAAGTGAGAGAGAGAGATAAAGAGGTGAAAAGAGAATAGAAGAAAGCAATGAAACATATGAACCGTCAACAAAAACAGTCACATATACTTCACATGAAAGAGTTGAGAGTTGCAATGTTATAAGTACGTACGATTGAAGAAAAAAAACACAACAGTAAAGTGGAGGGACGGACAAAAAACAAAGTGCCGGAAACAATCAAACAAGAACACAAAATAAATAAAAAGAAAGAAGCAGCAGACGGTGAAGGTTGGTTACAAAATGTTCCTACATGGAAGGAGTGTTGGTCAGAACGGAAAAATATCGATGAAACAGCTAACATGCCAATCACACTACGGTAATTTGAGAGTAAAACTAACAGTCGGTCAACAAAGTACGTTAAAATTACGTGCAAAACGAGGAAAATGAGAATATGAAAAGAAAAGACGCGCAACAAATGTGAACGAACAGCTTACACGCAAAAAAAAACAACGAAAGCGCTAAAAGTAAAATATCAGGTGAATATGTAGACATATAGAGATGTCTATCACTACTTCGGATTTCTACAATGCAAGAAAAAACGGCGATGGGGGACCCAGCCTGGTTCCCCCAGCCGCAGTTGGGTATCAGAAATAAATAAATAAATAAATAAGTAGCTTAAATACTCCATCGCTCTGTTTACCTTCGCTTATTTGTTTACTCCCTAGGAAGCGTATTGTCAAACCATATACCGGCGCACTCGAACAGACGACGCCTGCAGAAGTGCGATCACATGACAAGCTATATTCGATGTAAAACGTTTCATAATGCAAACCGAAATTTAAAACACACCGAGAGGAATTGGTAAATGATTTGCGGGCTTGTAATTATCGTTTAAAGCAAAATAGGAAAGGCATTGGATTTGAAGCGAGAGGTTAATACGGCCATATCGGCTCCAAAGACTCGAAGAACGCAACCAAAAGGTAATACAGTTGAACAAATAATTCCTTTTTCTTTTATTTCGTGATGAAAATATTTAGTTGAGCAAAAATATCTGCCAGCGGCAGCTTAAACAAACACTGGCGACATATTCGAGTCGGCTGTAAGGATAATTACCGTGTTCTGACGATCTTCCCCTAAAAATTGTCTATAGACTGTCAATAGACTTCTTATAAGACTCTATTGTCTTCCTATGATATTCCTTTTTGTCTATTCATAGTCTATAGACCGTCTATAGACAAAAGTCTGCACAAATTGTATGGCCATAAATCTATAGATTATATATAGACTGTCTATAGCATTTGTATTGCATATTTACTGTTCTCTATGATTTCTATATAGAGAGTCTATGGACTTTATGGACAGAAGTCTATGGACAGTCTATAGATTGTAGCAAAAATTCTTTCATTGAAAACTGAGTTTTTACAATTTAGAAAAGGACGAAGACATGGAATGCCGGTGTCGCCATCAAATGATCGATTTCGCACGTAAACTCTGATGCGAGTATGCAGATCTCAGAGGCTATGCTTCACCGTCATTCACTTTAAAACGGTAATCATAGAGTTTTTTCCGGGTGTAGACGTCACGATTTGAATCAGAGGCGGGAAAATTTTTAAATTGCAATTTTATCACTAATAAATGCGTCTAATTTACTACCGGACAAACATCAAAATTCCCAGAAAGAGGCTTAGAATCGAGTTCTACCGAGAAAAAAATTGGATCAAGCTTTCCTGAGTGTACCATTGTTGTACAGTCCCCGCCATAATATTATGGAGCATGCTTCGGCGACCAAACTCTTGTGAAGCCTTACCTATCAAAAATTAGGAAGTGCCATACATACATGTAAGAAAATGACGCTGGTGCGCTCCCGTATGATTCCAAGAAACCATCATATGTTCTCCATGGAACGCGTGAGACATTTTCAAAACGCCGAAGCGTGCCCCGAAATACTTTGGCCGAACCTGTACACGTGGAAAACTTGTGCGCCGAAGTCACTCAGCTTTCACCAAAGTTTTCCCAGGCTCTACAAAGTATTGAAGGCATTTTTATAGACCGTTTATCATCGGTCGAAATATAATCAAGCTAAGAAAAGCATGCATCCCTTGTCGATTTCTGAGTATTCCTCAATGAATCGTTGCTGAGACTGTCCAGCTGCTGTCTTATATTAGCCAATCAGTGACGGCGAACTCTCAAAAGGAACTGCGCGGTCGGCACAGCGCGGTCGGCACAGCGCACAGGTGCACCTTAGAGGAAAGGAGAAAAGCTCCAGTCTCTGGAAATAAAAAAAAACAGCGGAAATAACGATGAACGCTCAGGTGAGTAAGCAAAACCTTCGCTGCAATCGCTATAGCTATAATCGCGAAGTCCGGCTCTCGACTAATTCAATTCTCGTGCTGTCACTGAGTGGAGCAGTTTGTGATCGGTCATCGCTGCTGAAATTGGCATCAGAGAACTCCGAGATCTCATACGCTGTGATGGATATATGCATTGATATGCTTCCCTTTTCTCTTGTCTCTCATGTTTTAATCAATCACGGCTATTATTAATTATTTGGAACTTGTTCTTCGTAAAATGTATTGTGCTTAGTAATATAATTGTGTCGCCCCCCCCCCCCTCCAGGGAAGCCAGAGATAACATTACTAACGAAATAAATAATGATATGCTCCTCGCTACAAGAAAGGGCTAAGTTAACGCAGAAAGCATTCAAGTCCTGATCCCAGACGCTTTCAGTCGTCAGGTTTTGAGCACAAACCTTAGAAATCGGGGGGAAGAATGTGCCCGGTGCTCAGTGGCGAAGACATTGGTTCAGAAAGAAGTAGAAGCTAGTCTGCACGAGACAGTGACCTGGTCGGGTTGGCCGAAGCTGACAGGACCTTGATTAACCTCGGAAGTATAGAGCAGCAGCGACCATACAAGAAATAAGCTTCTGGCACGAACCATGCGTTAAAAAGAAAATTCCAACAATTCGGAACGGACTCGATTTTTCTTTCAGGGGCGACTAAATGGTCGGCACGCAGCAGACCTCGCTTCCTTTGCATGGTCACGTTACGAAGGCCGTTCAAGTTGTGGAAGGTGGATGGCCTTCGTCATGTGACCAGGTAAAGGAAACGAAATCTAGCTGTTGCGTGCAGACCGTTTAGTCGCCCCTGCGAACTTCAAGCCTGCGCTCTGTGTACGGTGCACTGTACCATGTTCGGGGCACCCGCGATTGTTAGTTCAGGTACAGTATTGTCGCGCAACGCTGTGATATGTGACACCGGCCAAGTCACATATTACGACTTACGCGGGATAAGGTCGTAATGCTGCGCAAATTTTTATTACAGTGTACCACTACCACGTCGTTGTGCATGTGGGGTCACTGGAGTCACCGGTTGCTGGAAAGCTGACCCTGCAGCTCAAGGGGCAACTGGGCGAAGCAGACTTGGCACTGAGTACTAAGTAAGATAGGGGCACTGTGTGCCACAGAGTTCATCCAATGGCTGAACAGCCACAAGGACACTGGGGACAATTTGTTGAAGTTTGCCTGTACCGATGAACTGCGGCATTCTAACGACCAAGAGGCAACTCGCACCGAACAGGGAGCTGATATTTCAAGTCTAAAAGACCAGACGAGTGTCGTCATCATCGGCAGATTTCGCAACTAAAGTGCGTGAGTCGACACCAAACTGTTTCTGGGATCCCTGAGGCTGTGTTAAATCGCCATTTACGTTCGGAGCTGATATTTCAAGGTCTAAAAGACCAGACGAGTGTCGTCATCATCGGCAGATTTCGCAACTAAAGTGCGTGAGTCGACACCAAACTGTTTCTAGGATCCCTGAGGCTGTGTTAAATCGCCATTTACGTTCGGAGCTGATATTTCAAAGTCTAAAAGACCAGACGAGTGTCGTCATCATCGGCAGATTTCGCAACTAAAGTGCGTGAGTCGACACCAAACTGTTTCTAGGATCCCTGAGGCTGTGTTAAATCGCCATTTACGTTCGGAGCTGATATTTCAAAGTCTAAAAGACCAGACGAGTGTCGTCATCATCGGCAGATTTCGCAACTAAAGTGCGTGAGTCGACACCAAACTGTTTCTGGGATCCCTGAGGCTGTGTTAAATCGCCATTTACGTTCGGAGCTGATATTTCAAGGTCTAAAAGACCAGACGAGTGTCGTCATCATCGGCAGATTTCGCAACTAAAGTGCGTGAGTCGACACCAAACTGTTTCTGGGATCCCTGAGGCTGTGTTAAATCGCCATTTACGTTCGGAGCTGATATTTCAAGGTCTAAAAGACCAGACGAGTGTCGTCATCATCGGCAGATTTCGCAACTAAAGTGCGTGAGTCGACACCAAACTGTTTCTAGGATCCCTGAGGCTGTGTTAAATCGCCATTTACGTTCGGAGCTGATATTTCAAAGTCTAAAAGACCAGACGAGTGTCGTCATCATCGGCAGATTTCGCAACTAAAGTGCGTGAGTCGACACCAAACTGTTTCTGGGATCCCTGAGGCTGTGTTAAATCGCCATTTACGTTCGCAGCTGATATTTCAAAGTCTAAAAGACCAGACGAGTGTCGTCATCATCGGCAGATTTCGCAACTAAAGTGCGTGAGTCGACACCAAACTGTTTCTGGGATCCCTGAGGCTGTGTTAAATCGCCATTTACGTTCGGAGCTGATATTTCAAAGTCTAAAAGACCAGACGAGTGTCGTCATCATCGGCAGATTTCGCAACTAAAGTGCGTGAGTCGACACCAAACTGTTTCTAGGATCCTGAGGCTGTGTTAAATCGCCATTTACTCAGAACCGCGGTGTGTGTGGACGTCGCGAGTTTGAACCAAGAGGCGGGAAATCTTTAACATTCCATTTTCTCAGCAAATAATGCGGCTTTTGGTGCCGCGCATACGTTAACATGTCCAGAAAAATTCAGAGAATTGACTTTCACTGAAAATAATCATTGTATGGGGCTGTCGTCAGTGTTCGCGATGAAAGGGAGGATCCATCATTTTCTTTGAGGACATCATTATGGCTAAAATAAGCACATTGTTGTTTGACAACACTGTGTCGTCCCCCGTACCTGGTGACAAGGACAACTGCTTAAAGGAGTATAGACACCAAATTTTGGTGGAATGTTTTCTCTACAGTGATGCGGAAGACACTCATTAGTATGAATCACCATGTGGCAGTCGCCAACGGCCGCTAAATAATTTATAATCGAATTTTTATGTCATGCCGTTTCGGTTTCTGTTTCAAAAGCCGAACGATGGCTGTGACGCCAAAGTGTGGTTATATGTCACGTGAGGATAGGAAACACTGCGATATAATCGCTGCTTCAGCGTTTTAATTCACAACAGTGCTGAAGCCAGCCTCCCTCAAGAGCGAAATGACAAAGGATGTAGAAGCACCGATTATATTGCAGTTTTTCATGCCTCGCGTGACCTATAACCTCTCTTTGACATCACAATCGTCGTTCGGCTGTTGAAACCAAAACCGAAACATTACGAGAAAGAAATTCGATTATAAATTATTCGGGAAGGGGCGGCTCTGACGCCATCTGTCCGTCATCGGTGGCGTGCCAAAGATCTGCCAGCACCTGACAGGTGCCCTCACTGTAGCGCTGCACCGGACATATGTGATGTGCGGCACTTGTTGTGGACGTGCCCAGCGACGGCTGCTATCAGAAAACGGCTCCTCAGGGAGGTGGGCCTGCGGTGGAACCGCGAAAGTGACTACGTGAAGTGGACTATGAGCAACCGTTTCATTAGCAACCTCCGCGACTACCTCAGCGCAACGGGTCTTCACTCCTTCTTTTAACTTTCAATCCCGTGCATTCCTTCCCCCATTCCTTTTTTTTTCAACTTATGCCTCATGGCACACTTCTCGAATAAAAAAAAAGATTATAAATTACTTATCTGTCGGAAGAGAATACCACGTGGTAATCCGTGTATAATAATGCATTATGCCTCGTTAGAAAGAAGAAAACACGCAGCCAAAAGTTAGGTTTCTATACTCCTTTAGATCATTTGTTTCATTCTCCGCATTGTCTAAATTCCCACGTACTCGCCGTAAAACGCAATCATCTATAGCAATCATTTTAGTCTCAGTCAATGACAGCAATCACATCTCTTACGGCACAAGCTCCTTCTCACTGCTCCACCCAGTCAGTCGTGCAGAGTGCAGATGCCGGGAAGCAATGACCACATTGGAAATCCATCATTTTTAAGAATGGAATGTGTAGGCACACATTGTACGGGCCTATAAAAGGGCGAACATCTTCTCTGCCCGACGACAACTATTTAAGGCAATGCAGCAGAGGCTAGGCAAAAGAGCGAAGCAGTCGGTCCTTTGTCCCCCTCAGCACTAGCGAAAAGCTCCTTCTCTCCCCTTCACCCCTCCGCATCCCTAGATCGAAAAAACTCACAGGACGGTTACTACTGTGTAACGTGAGATTCAGCGACAGCTGTTTAGGCGTTTAGTCACGTGACCACTGGTGTAGGGGTCGCGTGGTGCACCCCTGCACTGGCAGGCGCTGTTCCAAACGGAGCCACCCGCAGGCTTATGCGACCGAGATTGACCGGCGCACACACCGGTTACGCCGACGGCGAAGAGAAAGCCAGGAAGGGGCGCCTATAACAGCTATCGCTGTAAAACGAACCCACTCTCCACGCGACAGGGCCAAAGGTCCTTCCCTTTCCTGCCTAGCCTCTGCCATAGTGCCACAGAAAGTAGTCCGCGAATTAATGTTTGTTTGTATTTCGCAAGATATGCAATGAATTAATTAATTAATTAATTAATTAATGCATGAATGAATGAATGTCCACAGCAAGCGGTTACCCTCCCCGTGCCGCTGTCCTTTCTTCGAGGCAGCGCTGAATTCTAAGCGAGCTTCTTACCACTGGAAACAGGCACGATGTACCATTTGAATCCGTGGCACGCAGGAAGGAGTACTTCAACTCGGGTTCGCGGAGAACGTACCTCTCCACGACCGAGGCCAGAGTGGGCGGCATTCTGGAGGGCACGCTCAACTTCCTTGCCGCAGGAAATGGCGAGACGGGGGAATTCGTTGTTCAGCGAGTCGAAATCTCTCTGATGAACGACGTGAACGTCGCAAGGTAGGGAGGAGCCGCGATTTTCTTCGTGTTCTTTGCCAACTTAATTAATACCAGAAAGGAAACTGTGGGATGTCATTTTTATTTGTATATTTTCACGTACTGCTGTCCCACAAAGAATTATCCGGGGAGTGGAATGTTAGATGAGCTTAGAGTACACACGGCCACAGGGCTTATCAGTTTTCTGTGACCTCTAAAACTCCTTCAGAGGTAACGACCAAACACTTTTTCGTAGCTAGATACATTTAATACATGTTGAAGTGGTTGCACAAGTCTATTGATCTCGATTCTCTACAAACACTTGTAACTTTTGCCCTAATACTACAGTGCGAATCGGTAAGCCATGGCGTTGCTTGAGAAGGAAGCAGTTTTATGAAGTTATATATATAGTTAAAAGTCTCGCGAGGAAGGATAACTGTTATATTATGCTTCAAGCACTATCCCTCCGTCCTATAATAAAGCGAGGGGCGCGTCGAAATGCCCGAATCATATTTTGTCTTGGGACCTCATACATGGTGTCGGAAGCTTCATTCATTCATTCATTCATTCATTCATTCATTCATTCATTCATTCATTCATTCATTCAATTATTTGTTTATTTTTAACCAATATTCACTGCGCAGGAACATTTCATATAATGAAAAAGTACGTCCCTGAACGTGACTTCTTGAGGAAGCATTACGTCTTATGCGTTTCTAAGCTTTTCTCCTTGTTATTTTTTTTTCAGGTACAGGAGGAAAGCAACAGTATCCCTAACTCCAATGGTGCAGAATGGAGCTCAGACACTGCTATCTAGATGCGACAGGCAGTGAGCAAAGAAGTGCGCTGTATGCGTCATATAAGGACTCACAGGAGTGAGGATGCGCGAAGTGTTCTCAGCGTAATAAAATTCTAAACAATCAGAGTGGAAGCTTGAAGTGTCCGTTGTGTCATTTGGGATTTGTTCATGTCCTTGTGACGCAAGCACAACGGTTCGCTGCTTCGAGATCAAGGTTGCAGGGTGGCGTACCTAAACAAGATTGGGCGCAAGGTGCGGCATGTGCAAAAATTCAAATAAAAGATGTTCTGTCTTCTTACGAATTACACCCATATCCAAAAGGATACACAATTCGCCGTCGTTACTTCTTGGTATATGTCTTCGCGCCGTATTTATTTTCTCTGTGCGCAGTATCTAAGTTCATTCTTATCGTGCGCTATGAATGTGGAGTGCAGTACGCATGTACAATCGGGGACAAAAGTCTCCAGGACACCGAGAAAAGGCGATCTAGGTTCATAGGTGTCATACTTGCCAACGAACGTCAACTTTCTCTGCACCATACTCGAGCACGTGATTCCCACCATCCCTTCAGCGAGTTTGACTTTAATCAACTGCCTAATAACCGAGCTATTGGATTTTATTCTGGGGTATGCGTCCTGGAGAGTTTTGTCACCAATAGTACAATGAGTTATCAATTTGAGATGGGCGCCGCGGTTGCCCAGTGGTTATGGCGCTCGGCCGCTGGCACGAAAGACGCGGGTTCGATCCCGGCCGCGGCGGTCGACTTTCAATGGAGGCGAAATTTTGGGGGCCTGTGTGCTGTGCGATGTCGGTGCACGTTAAAAAACCTCAGGCGATCGAAATCATCCGGAGCCCTCCACTGCGGCGTCCCTTAGTCGCTTTGGGACGTTATACCCACATAAACCAATCCATTTGAGATGTCTTGAAGGGGGCGTTCAAACAACCGCCCCGCTCCATTTGGATCCTCCAAACACCATGACTACGTTACCCTGAAAAGCCGCCTGGACGCACCAGTATTATTATTATTATTATTGTGTTATTATTATTATTATTATTATTATTATTATTATTATTATTATTATTATTATTATTATTATTATTATTATTATTATTATTATTATTATTATTATTATTATTATTATTATTATTATTATTATTATCATCATCATCACGACCACTTAGCGACACACGCAGAGAAGTAGAAAATGAGACATGGCATGACATTTGTTCAATAATGTGTCCTAATAACGCATACCACACTTTTTTACGCAAGTTTATCGCTCTGTATCAAAATAATTTCCCCCTTACGAAGGTAACAAAACGAAGAAGAATTAGGAAGCCATGGATTTCATCGTCTTTGTTGCATCGCATCGAGGTAAAAAACAAACTTTACTGGAAATTTATCAAAACGAGAGAGCCTGATGACTGGACACAGTACAAAGCTTATCGCAACCAATTAAACCGTGATATTAGAACTGCTAAGGACTGTTACTGCAGTGACATCTTTGAGAGTAGTGGTGGTCGTACGGATATATTGTGGAAACAGCTTTCCAACCTCATTAACCCTTCAAGTATTACCAAAGCTCCTGATATTTTAACAGTTAATGGTGTTGAGATGAGTAGGCTCGACTTGGCTAATGCGTTTAATGATTCCTTCCTTGATAACTCGCGGTCCCAACATAACCCGGAAGCGATCGAATTTCTAGAGACTAACAACTCGCAGAGTGTTTTTCTTACTGCAGTTGACAACGAAGAAGTTCAGTCAATCTTCAGGGAACTACACAATAGCCCATCGCATGATGCGGACGGACTTCAAATTTCTCCTGTTAAGTATGTTATAGACATTATTTCACCCTCACTGACTCATATCTTTAATCTATGTCTTAGCACTGGTATGTTTCCCACGGAGATGCAAGTTGCTAGAGTACTGCCTGTATTTAAAAAAGGTGATCGCAATAATATCGCCAACTATAGACCAATATCCCTTCTACCAGTGTTTTCGAAAGGTCTTGAAAAAGTGGTCGCTAAACGCCTGCACCAATTTTTGGATCGCCACACTATTATTACCCGATCTCAACACGGTTTTCAGAAAGGATTTTCTACTGAAACTGCATTGGTGGCCCAAAAAGAATTTATCTTAGAAAACTTTGAAGAAAAAAAGATTACACTTGGGGTTTTCATAGACTTTAAAAAAGCCTTCGACAGCATTAGTCATGACACTCTTCTTGCGAAAATTCAGAGATATGGTATCAGGGGCCATGTGCTAGAGCTAATTCGTTCTTATCTTTCGCACAGATATCAATATGTCGACATCAATGGATGCTCCTCGCGCATGACTCAAATCAAAACTGGCGTCCCGCAAGGGAGTATCTTAGGTCCACTTCTGTTTAATTTATACATCAATGATATTACCACTATTAATACGAATGCATACTTTATAATATACGCGGACGACACAAGCATATTCTTCAGTGGTTACAACCCCGATGATCTCATTATCCTTGCAAATAGGACGCTTTCAGCGCTTGTCCACTGGGTAAACTGTAATGCTCTACAGATAAATGTTTCGAAAACGAAAGCAATGTTCTTTCGTCCGAAAGGAAAAATATTAAGTTTCTCCAGACAACTCTGCTGTGCCTCGAGTAGTATAGAAATTGTTAACACCTTTAAAACATTAGGAATCTGGTTTACGGAAAAACTGCTCTGGGATACACATATTGATCATATATGGCTTAAGGTTGCTCGTGTAGTTGGCGTACTATCACGTTATCGCCATTTTTTCTCTACCTCAATTAAACTGCTTCTGTTTAAAACCCTCTTCATGTCACATTTGCATTACTGCAACCTAGTTTGGGGAGCTGCTACAAAGACCACTCTTCAAAATATTTACCTCCTTCAAAAGAAGGCCTTAAGAATTATTTTTAACCAACCTTACGATTATCCTTCCTCAGCCCTTTTTCACAATAGTAACGTGCCGAGAATATTTAGTCTCTATGATATACGTCTGTCCTTGCGCTACAAACAGGAAACACGGGACAAAATTTCAACAATATCTCAAATTGCTAACCTTGAGCTCCTTGTGCCTACATACCCGCTACGCCGTCTGCGGCACTACACCCTTAACACACCACGAACTAACTATGGGATACAGATGCTTAGATATTATCTTCCCGCACTACTCAATCGTCTCTTTGATGCAGGCATTGACATTAATAAATGCAGCAATGCTGACCTCCGGGCGTTCTTTCACAAATAATTCTCTTTTTTTATGGTTTGTGGTTCTTACGTATACGGTAGAAATATGCAGGCTCGTTGAATGCTTATCGTAACCCGTCAGCACGCCAATATCATGCTGTCTTCATTCATGTATGTTGAAAATTGTTCTTTTATGCGTTGTCAATGTGTTCACGGCTGTGAAATTAAGTGCTATAATCTCTGCGCATATAGAATGTTTAAATAATGCTTTCAGTGCATGCTTTGAATTTTATATATTACTTGTTCTTTATGTTATATTGCGCGCTTAGTTTGTGTTCCCGCTGTTCATTCACAGATTGTGAATCATGCCTTAGGTTGATGTATGCCTTTCTTGTTTGCACGTGACCAATGGCGCCACTGTTGCTGGATGTTGTGGACCTCGGGAGCTTGTCAAGCTACGGCTTTTTTTTCCCGGGGCCCACTGCTCTCTGTAGCAAGAAATAAATAAACTGAACTGAACTGAACTGAATGTGGGGACACGGACTCATTAATAAAACTAAAAAGCGGTATTAACGCCACGTATGCTGCTTCCACGGAGACACACGCTTTGGCAGCAAACCAGGCGAAGCTAGAAATACGGAGGAAAGAGCTTGAGCTCGCACTTGCATTCTCGGACTGCTTGCATCTCTACGCGGCGAGCACTTTAAGCGCTGAGGTAAGGCTCGATGCCATAGCGTAGTATCAAGCCGAAAGCCTTATATGGCTCATCAGCAACAAAAGCCGGCGTTGCCGTCGCAGACAGCAAAAGCGGTGGCGAAAATGCAGTGTGACGTCACCACAGTCCCGGAGACCGGAAGTGACGTCAACCAAACAAGAAGTGAAACCTGAAGTGACGTCACTGGGCGGAGAGTGACGTCAGCTAAATCGGAAGTTTATGGTTTGTGGGGTTGAACGTCCCAAAGCGATTCCGGTTATGAGGGACGCCGCAGTGGAGGGCTCCGGAAATTTCCACCACCTAGGGTTCTTTAACGTGCGCTGACATCGCACAGTACGCGGGCCTCTAGCATTTCGCCTCCATCGAAAATGGGACCGCCGCGGCCGGGATCGAACCCGCTTCTTTCGGGTCAGCAGCCGAGTGCCATAACCACTGAACCATTGCGGCTGCTCTAAACCGGAAGTGAAAGCCGGAAGTTAAAAAAGGCCAGCTTGGTTAAAACGGCACTTTATGTACACGCGCATGTTGTGTGCTCTTTCCGAAAGGTCTTTACCCTATGGCCTTTGACCTAAAGACCTTTGCCGGAAAGGCTTTTCAGACATTAGCCATCATCATCATCAGCCTGACTACGCCCACTGCAGGGCAAAGGCCGCTCTCATGTCTCTCTAATCAACCCTGTCCTTTGTCAGTTTCCCCAATTAGCCGGGAGGGATGTTGCTCGCGCTCCCTCCCCCTTGACAGGCCTCCGCGGCCAGGTTTGAACCCTCGTCAGACTCTGCAGCCCACACAATAACAAATGGATCACCTACAACGAACATCTTTCGAGGGTAATACAAACAGCTACCACTGTAAAACGCCAACCTGATCTGCTATGGCGCAGCACGTCGAAGGCCAGGGGACCGAAATTAATCCCGAGCCGTCACATTACGGCGTCCCACTAACCCATGCGCAGTTTGGGACGTTTAACCCCGTGCACCATATCGTGCCATTTAAACATACACGCATATCCACGAGAATGCATAAATGAAATGACGATTAGTTTTTTTGTTTTTTTTCAGCTAAGTAGCCGTGTGCATTTCACCCGTGTACCACTACACTGACCAAATGCACCTCATACGTTCGCCTTATGCAAAGGTTTCGCCCTGCGAATGGCAGTAAAAAAAGTACCTAGATAGGCTCTTCGGCTTTAAAAGCGAAAGCCGAACCAATCAAATAGGCACGCAGTGCCAGCGACATGGCCGCCGAAGTCGGAGACGTCGTAATAGCGCGCGCAAGGAGCAGAGCCGTTCGATCATTTCAGTAAAGAAATCACCATCAACCAGATGAGTCAAACAAAAACACATTAACTAAACAAAAATGTCAAACTTCACTTAAGGTCGCGCCGCCTATGAGCTGCACTATAGCTGCTTATTCAAAAACAAACGTCAAAAAAGCTAGATATAGTTGGCATATGACTTCATAGATGACGCTTACATCTGTTAGGGGTAGAATTTGGCATCAAGGGAGATATGTTTAAGGGCATCTAAGGGCGATGTTTCACTTCTAGTGTTCACTGAAGGACCCAGCTTGGAGCGTGCGCAGCTTGGTGCCCCCTATCCTCCTTGGGTGCCTCTCTGCAGAGGCCGTTCCCATACAACTATATAAAACACCCTCAGAGAAAAGCGTGGAAGAAATCACGTGGTCCTTCTCGCTCGGGAGGCCATCTTGTCCGAGCGGAGCTTAGCAACGGCGTCATAGTTGCTATTTACAAACCGGGCACAGTAAAGGGTCGTGGCGTACCATTTGCGCTGCGGCGTAGGAGTAATTTCCTCAACTGCTCGAGTTTCTGTTTTTGGTCGTGCTCACAGGCTGACGTTGACGCCGCTCACTCACGCCTCAAGGTGGAATTGAGTGCAAAACTCTCGTTGTTTCGTGCGCGGATTACAACCCGCTCGACGAACATATGATCGCACGGGCATTCCGTCTACTGCGACGCTGCTCGGAGCCGTCGGGAGACCGCCGCTGCTCGCTGAGGGATATTTGCGCTGTTCGTTCACCAGTGATTCAATGCGGCGTGCGCTACAGAGTGTTCGTCGGCGTGTAGTGCGAACGTTTCGTGTCTTGTGCGTGCAGCGTGCGTGTGCCATTCGCGCTACCGTTTCCATCGGCAGTGACACCTCGTTGCTACTTGTACGTGTTCCTGCAACGCTCCAGCGATTGCAACTGGTGTTGATTGTAGTACAACTGCCAATTTTGTTTTTCGGAAGTTGCGCTTGTGTTAGCGGCGGGGGCCGTAACATGGGCGGAGAGTGCTATTGTAAAGGAAGCTAGCTGCGCTAGCTTTGTGCTTAGTATTCAGGAACTTTGCTGCATGCCTGTTTGAAGCGTATAACGTCTGAAGCGTCTAGGGAGCTATGTGCCTCTGTGGCGTGCCGGGCTCAAGATTTTTTTTTTATTTCCCCGCCGCGGTGGCTGAGTGGTTAGTGCGCTCGGCTACTGATCCTGAGTACCCGGGTTCGAATCCGACCGCGGCGGCTGTGTTTCGATGGAGTAGAGGCGCAAAGGCGCCGGTGTGCTGTGCGATGTTAGTACACGTTAAAAAACCCAAGGTGGTCTAAATTATTCCGGAGCCCTCCACTACAGCACCTCTTTCTTTCTTTCTTTCGTTCTTTCTTTCTTTCACTGCCTCCTTTATCCCTTCCCTTCCGGCGCGGTCCGGGTGTCGCCGATATGTGAGACAGATACTGCGCCATTTCCTTTCCCCAATAGCCAATTCAGTTGTTGCACTTCTCGCTAAAATGTATCGCGTTCATTAATATGATTGTATATCTCCCCCCCCCCCCCCCTTCATATCGAGGTCAAATTTGTAATTTTGGTCGCGCGCTATTTTTAGACCAATTTTCTGTAGCAGGTTTCCCAATTGCTTTTCGGGCTGAGGTCATGGTCTAGAAGTGTGAAAAAGGAGAAGCGCTAACTGAATTTGGAGGCCTTTTTTGACACTGTTTATTGTGCCCATGTCCTGTGATAGTTGTTATTTGTGGTAAATTTTTGACACATGTTTATTGTGCCCATGTCCTGTGATAGTTGTTATTTGTGGTAAAATGTGCTTAGTGAAATGAGGATCTGCATGTGCATTGAATTTCATTCATTCATTCATTCATTCATTCATTCATTCATTCATTCATTCATTCATTCCATTCTCAAGGATGGAGGAAGCCGAGGTAAAAGCTGCATGCAAGCAGCTTGAGAAACCGTCGACTCCTGCACAAGCAACAGCAGCGGAAGGCATACACACACTATATGAAGCACATTCACAGTGTGACAGATCATCACAAGTATAATGCAATGAAAAAGATGGATATAACGCTAGGATGAAAAGACATGATTGCTTTACAAAAAAGAGAATTAGTAATGAGGCGTAAAAGGTATAGCAAGTGGTGAACATGTTGACTAGAGGTAACAATGATGCCTGTGGTTATGTTGGAGGGAAATAATTAGATGCATTCATTACATACAATAAATTGACTTTCATTGCCTGTATTGTTGATCAGAAGTAAAGTGTGCTACTATGCAGTTCATCAAGTAGAGAAAATTGGTGTGTACCGCTGCAGCTCTGCACATTAAACATGAAACACAGCATTGAAATATTGCACAATACTGTGAAACTTACACTGAAGCCACTGGGTACTCCTAAACTTCTAGAAGCAGTCTGAAAAGCTACGGCCATATATATTATGCACCAAACTAGATCCGTGAATGTGAAACATGCTATGTTAATTGCAGTGCTACAAAGGGTGGATTTATGGATTATTTTCAAAGGGGGCGGTCCCATTTAAAACATGTATTTCTTGGACTTTTTTTCGTTCAGAAAAGGGGGTTGAGCATGGTTTTCCTATGTAAAATTTCGGGCTTTGGGAGGGAGGCGACACCTCCGCTCCCATAAATCTCCCCTACCATGCTACTATAGGCACTATCAGCCCTCTCCGTTTCTGTCACCTCTATGAGTGGCTCTTGGAGTTGTGAATCAAAATTCATTGTTGGCACAGCTACCGTTATGAACACATTATGATACTACATTTTGCATTCAGAGTCAAGAACTCAAACTTTTCAGTATATTTGCCCATCCTCACTGCTGTATGAGATATTCCTGGCATGGCCTGCCACACGAAAACACGCTATTAAGATAAATACAGGATTCAAGACCAAAAACAAAATACTGCAGAATTTTTCTTGTTCTCACTGCTGCAGCAGAAGGCACTGTTGACACAGCCAGCTGCCCAAACATGCGCAATGGTAGCAGATTGCAACATTCAACAACAAGAGCAGCATTAAAAGGCAGGTTGAACGCTAAGCTGGGGTGTGACCATGCATGACAGCATTGTTCATGGCGCAGCGGAAAGCAGACATGTGCACACTCATTCAGCATAAAACAGAGAGTGTTGTGCTATCCACCAGAAAGTGTGATTATTAAAGTGCAGCCAGTATGTGGGCCACTTTTATGTGAGCATAGCATGCAAACAACCCAACATCACAAACCTTGCTCAGGGATCTCTTGCATGAAGCTCTAAATTCATTCTAGCAGGAAAGATTTTTTTTACAACCTCATGAGCACATTTGACAGCTGCCCACTGAAAAATCATTATGCTCTCAAATACAAAGTGTTGCAGAGGGCCATTTAAATATAAGCCTCGTTCCAGCAAGCTGAACACGAAAAGCTTCCAGGGTAGCCATGTACTAAAGTTTTTCAAGAAGCTTAAATTTAAAGGCAGTACTTTGCGCTGCATTAAGGTCGGATAGTTGGTTTGGAAGCATCATGATATACACAGCGCAATCTAAGACACACAGCATAAAAAAAAAGGGATGAAAGATGATACACGGCACAGAGTAACAAGTTCTATTTCAGTGGCACCATGTGTAACTGTTTATATCAGATAAAAAAAGAGAACACAAACAGTCATGCTCTTCAAAGAGTATGCTAGATTTGGTTTTCTTTTCTTCTGCTGTATTTTGGCAGCAGCTGTTTATTTATACATAATTTCACTGAACTAAAATTTTGTTCCCTTCACACTCATCTTGTGAAATTAACTTTCTGACCCTGCGATTAACACGAGACTACGATGAACCGGATGCAAGTATACCAGTATATTTCACCAAGTGCAAACTGCAATGAACCCAGGGAGACATACCTCCGCCGTCGCAAAACGACGCAGGAAAAAGTGACAAAACACACTGTGCACCATGGTGGGCCACCAAGATAAGTGAAAGCTAAGGTTCCTTCCTGTGCTTACCGCAGTTGCGATAAGCGCCTTCGCCGAATGCTACTTGATGATGACCACCCAGCTGAAAAAGTCCATTGCTTCCAATTGGAATTCCAACTGATATTAAGTAATTGAAGTCACTGGGTTCCAATTGGCAGCAGCTTGTCCAACTCGTCTTGCCAAATGGTATTAATTGGAACCAATCAGAGTTACTGGGTTCTAATTGGCAGCAGCTTGTCCTGCTGGTTTTGCCAACTGATGTTAACTGGAACCAGTTGGAGTCACTGGGTTCCAATTGGCAGCAGCTTGTGCAACTGGATAAATCCAATTGGTTCTTGAGATTCCAATTGGACATTCCAATCGGTTACAGAGGTTACAGGTGGTTGGTGCCCTAGAAAAAATTGGCTGCCAGTTAGACTTTCCAATTATAAAATTCACAGTTGTGTTCTTTTAAGCAATTGGAACCTCCAACTCCACATCGAATACCTTGAGCATTGCAAACAAAAAAACAGTGAGCCATTTGGAAGGTTCAATAGGATGCTCCAATTGAGTTCAAATTCACAGCTACATATTGCTCATTATTGACATACAACAATGAACTAAAGAGGTTTTTGTAAAAAAAGATATTAGCGGCTTTGCCTGCTGAATTGTTTCCATGATTTCCACCACCACCGCGAGCATGAGTAAATGAAAATTTTGCTCAACGGACAAACATCACTGGGTGAAGCAGAAAGGTCTTATTAATGGAGTATACACGTGGGAGCAAATATAGTGTTCTGTGGATATGCATTGAGCTTATGTTCCTTTGTGTGATGCTGTTGTGATGGTCTGTTTGGCTTCACTTCCCTAACAGTGTGCAATTCTCATAATTTCATTTCCCCTGTAAAATGTTGGCACAAGGCAGAATGCTCCCCAATGGTCCTGGAAGAAAATCTACTTGGTCCCAGTTGGAACCAATTGATTTTAGACGCCACTGATACCAATTGGAAGCGAGTCCGATTGGTGTCTGAAAACCTAACTGGTCCAGATTTGAAAATTTTCAATATTGGAACCGATGTACTTTTTCAGCTGGGCATGAAAGTCCGGACTGTTTCGTTCGAACAAGAGAGCGGGTATGGAGTGGGGACGACGCGGCAAAGAGCAATAACTGGAAGCAGCCGAATGCCTCGCACGAATATTTCCGAGGTCTCCCGTACATGAAGGCTCACGACGTGGCCGTGAGGCTTGGCCTTCCGGTCCCGACATGGGAGTGGCCCGCTTAGTGGTTAATTATCACTAGTTGCAGGACCAAATAAAGTTTTCCATCCATTCCGTACATGAACAACGGCCAGAAACCAAGCGCTACTCGCACTGGAGAGTCTTAAGGCATTGAAAATTGTTTTTTGACGAAAGGGAATGACGCAGTAACTGTCTCACTTATCTCGGTGGTCACCCGATCCGCGCCGTGAGGGAGGGTTAAAGGAGGCAGTGAAAGAAGAGGTGCCGTAGTGGAGGGCTCCGGAATAATTACGACCAGGTGGTGATCTTTAACGTCCACTTACATCGCACAGCACACGGGCTCCTTTTGCGTTCCGCCTCCATCGAAACGCGGCCACCGCGGCCGTGTTCGAGCCCGGGTGCTCTGGCTCAGTAGACGACCGCCTTAACCACTGAGTCACCGCGGCCGGTGGAAAAAAGTAAACAAGAGCAAACAAGAACGCGCCTGGACAGCATGGCGTCGAGCTCACTTCCGGCTTCAAAAAGGTGTCACGTGACGACCATTTCACTTCCTCCGTAGTGCGCGGACCGCGCTGCAGCAGCCATGACTGCCGGATTGTTGCAGCAATAACGGCGGGAAATCGAGGAGCGTGTTCAACAGCTGGAGATCGCGCGATCGAGCGGACAGATCCCGCATCCCAACGCGTCCCAGGCGATCTCGGCTCAAGCGTTCGTCACACGAGGTTTGTTGTCGCGTTCCTTCGATGTGCTTGCCGGTGAAAGTCGGCATTCTACTCCGCACATGATCCCTCGTACTGCGGAAGCCGCGATGTTGCTGACTATGGATCGCGGCGATCAGATCTCGAAACCAGCTTGAAAGCAACGCAAGGGTGAACTGCGGTGTTAGAATCGGGGTAGAGCGCCACAATCGAATTTGTGCAAGCACTGGATCTCTTGCGCTTTGTGTTTCTGTTTCCATGTTGCCGGTTTCTGCTGGTTTTCAGTCTGGCGAAAAACATGGCGACAAGTGAGCCGTTGGTGCGAGCGTCCAGGTGAGGTTTTCAATGTGCAGCGCTGCGACTTGGCCTCCTTAAACGTTGACGATCGGCGTGTTTCAAGTTACGCGAATGCTTAGAGAGAGAGAGAAGCGTGTGCGATTGCCGTAGATGACAAACGGCAGTCGATCGCGCTGAGGTGCGCCGCCAACGCGGTTCGCTGTCTCGCGTTAAGACGCGCCGTCATGGGGCACGTCGAGCAAATGTGTCTGCCGATTGTTCGAGCTCACCTTCGAGTTGCGACACTACGTTGCGGTGGTATCCGAACGTGTAAAATTGCCAGCCAACATGATCGCGACATTACGAAGCAAAGAACGAAAGCGTCGCGCTGAGTCATGACGGCGTTCCGCGTCTTGCAGCTCTGACGATTGGCTGTCATCGCGGACGCTCGCTGTGAGCACTGCGTCCGCATAGCAGAAGCGCGTCAGCGGCGTTGCAGGAACCACCGACGATCCGGTAAGCGGTTTTTTTTTTCTTTTTATGCGCTAGCATATACTTTGTCGTCGTGCAAAAGCCACCCGGTATCTCCGTAACGAAAATTGCTGATTGGTCGAGAGGTCGGGACGTCATTAACACCGCCAAGTTTGAAAATCTTTATTCACCTCGGTGGACTTTTTCCAGTCACGTCCCCGGGCAGGCGCTAAGCCTGGAGTATTGTAGGAAAGCCGACTTGCGAGGAAATTTTTGAAACCAGATACCCTCGTTCGCGTTTTGACTTCTTGCTCTGACAACAGAAGTGGTTAGCGCGAGGGAAGGCGAACCAGTCGCCCTGCATTGCATTCTTTTTATAAAAGGAGAGAGGGTAATAATGCTCCTTCATCTGCGTAAACCTGAGGCCCGGCCGGTTACCGTCAGCGTTCCAGATCAAGCGTGTAGTCGTGGAAAGGATACAATGGTGCATTTTCTTACACCACTGTGCCTGTCTGAACCTGCTGCTCGTGTTCGCACCCCTGCTCTGAACACAGAAGAGGGGGAGAGCGAGTGTTTACTGTGAATCAATGCTGCCGAGGGCATGGCCCCCTGGAGTAGGTGGGAATTTTGGATTCATTGGAAGGCTTTCTCGGCTACTCTGCTGTGTCCTAGCTTTCAGCATCTTCCCTTTTGTGCAGATAAAGAAGCATCTACCCCTTTTATTTTCGAACAAGAGTACGAAAATGCCGTCTGTGAGCGAGGGTTTTCGGTTGGAAACTGTGCGCTATATTGTAGAGGGCTCTCGATACTCTGCAAGTTGTCCATTCATTTTCCTTCTTCCGTAATTTGGGGGGGGGGGGGGAGGACCTTTGGAATATTTGGGGGGAGGAGGGGGGGCAGCTTCCAAATGCTACCCCATTTTCTTCAGAAACGTGGTTAAGAAGACACCAATCTTAATTTTTTTTTGTTTTCATTGCTTGCGGTCAAGACTGTCATGCGCGTTTTTTGCACGATGTCGATGCGGGCAAGATCGCGATGCGCATGCGCGATTCGGAACTGCTTTCGGTCCCGCTCATTTTTTTTTTTTGTGCTACTCAGCGCTGTACTGAGAAGGCCGCGCCTTAAGTGCGCTGGGCTTCTTTGTGATCGTCGGCTCGCTCCGAGAAAGCGCGAGAGCCGGTACCAAAATAATGATAATTATTTTTAATCCTCGCGAGCAGATATGGAATACATGAAGGGCGTTTAAGCGCTGACAGTCACGAGAGAGCCTGGACGAAAAGGGGGGTGAGCGAGCAGGCACAAAGTTCACGCGACAGTGTAAAGGCAGGAAACGCACGGTAAACCTTATCCTGGGCGGACGCCAGAACGGCTTCGTGAGGGAGGGAGCGAAGCCTTTTTTTTTTTCACTAAGAAACGTGGGGAAAGCGGGTGTTTTAGGGGTGTCGATCATGTCTGGCACTGTTTCGAACAGCAGCCTGAAAATGGGTGAGAGTTGAGGCCATGTATTTCAATTTCTACCCGGTAATGTTGGACGTTAACCCTCCCAGAAAGGATGCGCAGGCCACGTATGCCGTTCTGGCACAGAGTCTTGTGAAAAGCACTTGTGAAAAAAACTTGTGAAAAGCACACCCTTACACGCGAGGACGAATGACTGTTCGCTGTTGTTGCTTTGGTTCCAATGACGCCCCGTACGGAAAGGCAGATGTTGATTTCTATGTGGCGCTACTTTGAATGCGCAGATTCGCCGACGCCTCCGTTGACCGTCGCTTAGGTCCATCTTTGCCGCGCTCAGTAAAGACCAAGCATTCCACATCATCAGCTCCCTTCGACGTCTTCTGGCCTGAACAGTCGAAGGGTACCAACCAGGCCGTCGGTCGTGAGCCATGGCTTCTCAGAGGTACGACTGCTGTTGCAGCGCTTGGTGCTCGGCGCTGGGCAAGTCGGCAGCAGCGGGGCACGCGCGACATTTTTGCACCTACAGCGGTGTGGCGATATGTCCATTCTGTTACGGCCCTATTCAACCCTATCCACAACTTTATGCCGGCCCGCCGTACAACCAACGTTTCGACCCAATTCCGGGTGTCGTTAACCCTGCGCTGAAAGACCCCTCTAGCGACGCATTGGTCTCGACGACATGGGGCATTCCACCACCCGCGCACGCCTCGGAGTGTCTAGATCTTTCCATGCCTCGCTGCAAGGACGTGAAAAGCGCGTTGTCTTGCGACGCTTCTCAAGAGGCGGAGAGGCCCGTGGCTATTAGCAAATTGGCTGGACAGATAGGGGCACGCCAAGCGGGTGGACACGTCGACTACGACTTGGCCGCCACAAGCGCTGTCCATGATGGACTGCTTAGCTTCGGTCCAACAAGCCCAGCTTGTCCCGTGTCTGCATCATCGGAGGAGGTGTCGCCGCTGTTGAAGGCCCTTAAAGAGTTGTCGCTCGCCGATGTGGCGGGCAGTCCGGCTCGCGCCTCTGTCTTCGCATGTGAGGATGTCGCGGAGTCGGAGCATGCAGAGGCGACTTTGGAGAAGACCCCTCCCGAGACTTCGCCGGCGCGGTGGCCCGCCAGCACCGAGAGGACCCGGACGTTGCCGGGGGGTCCAGCCGTCGCCTTGTCCGCCATCGACTCGCCGCAGCAGTCATCGACGACCTCGCGGCATGATGCAGTTCGCGGCCGCCGACGCAAGGCGACCCCGCGCAAGAGTCCCAACGCCGACGAGCCGGGCTTCAAAGGCGCCGTGGTGCACATGAAGCTCCTGATAACTGGCGGACGACCTCAGCTCAGGATGGAGCATTGCGTGTACAAGTGAGATGGCTAATTCGTCCTTCTGACCGGCTGTGTTCGTTTCCAACTATTTTTTCCCACAGAAACATTACGTTTTGGCGCACAAGGAAAGAAAAAAAAAAGAAAACTCGAAAAAAAAATCTGCGCAGCCTGCAGACCCAATGTGCTAATTAAAGAAGCTTATCCTTTAACACAATGACAACACACGTGCTGTCGACATGGATGCAATAAAAGCAAACGGGATTTCTCGTTGCTCGGCTGCACCGGTGTCGTAACTGTTAGTCTCGCGCAATGACCAGTACTACGTGAGGTTATGACTGACCTTATACGTTTGCCGCAGATATGCTTGTAATCATAACTGGAGCCATGACTCGAGCACATGACCGCGCGCAGAGCAAGCTCTAAAATCGCGTAGCTATCTGCGCTGGTTGCGTAAAAACGAGCCCATCGCGCTTAATTGCTCATACACAGCGCGTAGAATTAAAATGCAGAACGGTTCACTTATCATGTGTAGGATCTCGAATGCTCCTATACCACAACTGTTGTCGCTTTTTTTTTTGCCACATTCAAAGGACGAGATATTTCCTTGGCGTGTAATTCCCTCGATAATGTGTATAGAAATGCATCACCGTTGAAGTACATATTATACTTGTGGGTACGCGTGTTCGTGGAAAGTTGGGAGGAAGTCTAGTTTCCGTTCGCGAAGCAACCGCTGATTATGCAGTGCGTTTCGCCTAAGTCTTTACATAATATTTAAAAATCGTTTTTTTTTATATTTAGAAGAGCGCTTTTTTTAGGCATAGCATTGTTAGCGGTGTGGTACATCAGAATACAGCTAAGACGTGCTAACTAGCAGGCTGGTTTGCTAATACTGAATAGTTAATTTTTTAACTATGACTGCTAGGCTCATTGATAATTGAGAGGCGTGTAGGCAACCGTAAGAAATAGCCGTATCAGTTTTACAATTTCGAAAACGCGGTTACGTTCGGCGCTGTGGCCCAACAAATTTTGGCTACATCGCGCCAAAATGCATGCGCTTTCGAGAAGATTGCAGGCAAAGCAACCTCTCCAATGCACGTAACTCGTCGAAATAGCCAAAATTTTTTGGGCCGCAGTGCCGAAGGTAACGGAATTTTCGAAATTCTAAAAAGTGATAAGCTGCCGGGTCCCGAAAGACGGGCACGATCCCGGCCGCGGTCGAATTTCGATGGAGTCGAAATTCTAAGTGCCTGGGTACTGTGCGATGACAGTGCACGTTAAAGAACCGTAGGTGGTCGATATTACCGGAGCCCTCCACTATGGCTTCCCTCATAGCCTGAGTCGCTTTGGAACGTTAAACCCCCGTAAAAAGTGATGTGGATATTACTTACGATGGGCTACATGCCTTTCAATAATTATAAGGAGCCTAACAATAAAAGTTAACTATTCAATATTAGTTAACCAGCCTACTAGTTTGCGCGTCTTAGCTGTATTCGAATGTACTACACTGCTGACAATGCTGTCCCGAAAAAAAAAATGCGCTCTTCTAACTCAGAGCGCCCATTTTTAGAAATTGTGTAAAGTCTTAAAGTGAAACACCCCGTATAGTTGGGGTTATCACCTCATCTTGCAGAGCTGTTCCGGCAGAAGCTTTCGGTTTGCGCTTTGTTTATTACGTCCGGCGAGCTTGGCGCGGTGAAACAGCTCGTAAGATTCTGTTGCCCGTTTCAGGCCTGGCCAACAACGGCGACGGGTTCTGGAAAAGTGCAACGAGTCCAGCAATTCGGAGGACGACTACATGTTCCGACGCCGAGGTAAACACCACAAGAGGGCGCCGAGTCGTGCGTGCACTTCAAGCAGAAAGGAGTAATAAAGGGAGTAAGCTGTCCTCTAGAGCACACCCTCTGATGAAAGGGTGTGTGCCATACTCCCATACAAGTGCATTCTTTATTAGAGTGCATAGTCCCTTTGGTAGATTGGCTTCCATCTTTGCATTCGGTCGTCGTAGAGCAAACCCTTTCATGGAAGGGTGTGGGCCTTACTCCCATACAAGTGCATTCGCGTTTAGAGTGCATAGTCCCTTTGGTAGATTGGCTTCCATCTTTGCATTCGGTCGTCGTATATATTGGCCCGGTGTCAAGGAACACGGGGATCACTGGGGTACTGGGTATACCAACAGGTGGTAACGCTAAGCTAAAGCGCATTCTGAGTTGACGCTACCGTGAGCGTGCATTTAGGGACAACGCATTCTGTGCTTCTAATGCCCCTCCACTCTTTTTTAATTTTTTAATTGGTTTTTGGGGAAAGGAAATGGCGCAGTATCTGTCTCATATATCGTTGGACACCTGAACCGCGCCGTAAGGGAAGGGGATAAAGGAGGGAGTGAAAGAAGAAAGGAAGAGTGAGGTGCCGTAGTGGAGGGCTCCGGAATAATTTCGACCACCTGGGGATCTTTAACGTGCACTGACATCGCACAGCACACGGGCGCCTTAGCGTTTTTCCTCCATAAAAACACAGCCGCCGCGGCCCCTCCTCTTGCAAAAATTTCTTTACTCTATAGACTGTCCATAGGCTTCCGTCTATAAAGTCTATATGCTCTCTATAGACAACCCTAGAGAACAGTAGAGGCAATACAAATGGAATAGACAGTCTATAGATTTATGGCCATACACATTTAGTAGACTTGTCTATAGACTATGAATAGACAAAAATATCTATATGAAGGCAATAGCGTCTATAAGAAGTCTATAGACTATAATAGACCATTTTAAAAGGTCAGGTCACTCGCTTCCCAATGGGAGTAGCGCGGGCTTTTCGTTCGCCGGTCGTCCGCTATGTGGCGCCCTCCAACGGGTGCGCATCTGACAGAGCATGAAAAATATGTAATGAATAAAGCTAGTAGGAATGCAGCTGTCATGAAAAATAGGGCACTGTGGAATTACAATAGGTATGAGGTGGTAAGAGGGATCTGGAAAGGGGTGATGGTCCCTAGCCTGACCTTCGGGAATGCGGTCCTGTGTATGAGGCCAGATGTTCAAGCAAGGCTGGAAATTAGGCAACGGGGAGTAGGGAGGTTAGCTTTGGGAGCACATGGCAATACACCAAATCAGGGGGTACAGGGTGATATGGGATGGGCGTCTTTCGAGAGCAGAGAGGCTAGCAGTAAGATAGCATTTGAGGAACGCTTGAGAAGGATGGAGGAAAAGCGGTGGGCTAGGAAAGTTTTCAGATACCTGTATATAAAGAATGTTGACACGAAATGGAGAAAGCGAACTAGAAAATTGACAAGCAAATATCTGGACAGCAGTAAGGGGGCAAATCAGCAATTATCGGTTAAGAAAAAGGTTAAAGGAACAGAGAGAGCTTTGTGGAAAACAGGGATGCTGACGAAATCGGCACTAGAAACATACCGGACCTTTAAACAGGAAATTGTCAAAGAAAATATCTATGATAATTGTAGGGGAAGTTCTTTGTTGTTTGAGGCCAGGACTGGAGTTTTGCGGACTAAGAATTATAGAGTCAGGTACCAGGAGATAGACACTTTGTGCATTGCGTGCGGAGAGGAGGAGGAAACGGCTGAACACTTGATACTTTTCTGTAAAGGGCTTCACCCTACAGTGGAAGGCAGCGGGGCTGACTTACCCAAGGCATTGGGGTTTAGGGATAGTGAAGGGAAAGTGGATTTTAAGAGGTTAGAAGTAACCAAGCGAAGGTTATCTGATTGGTGGCTAAAAGCAAGACAGGAGTAAAATTTCACAAGACATGGCTAGGTGGCTTGAGCCACCGCCCGATGTAAAGGGTTCAGCCGTATCCATCCATCCATCCATGCATAAAGGTGCGCAGCGTTATCAATATAGTACGCTATGGCGTTACGTCGGTTGACGTCTCTACGTCCCTGGGGCTGCCGCGCCTGACTAGAATGAGCCGTAATAGGCAGAAAAACGCGACCGGAGGTGCTTCAGGTATATGGACGGCACATGCCGCGGCTAGCGACATCTTTTCCTTCCATTATTATTTCATTAATAATAAAGAGCCACTAATAATAATGGGCAGGAAAGGGCTCGTGTACTTTTCGGCTGAGGTGACTGGCATTGAAAACAGAAAAAAAAACGGGAGGTGATGGCCCGGGGCATCGCGTATCGCATTCTAAGGGCGCATTCACAGTTGTCCAAAAATCCGGCGAGCGAAGCGGATTCGCTCGCCGGGAAAACTAGGACCTGTTCCCATCTGTTGACGCCCGGGCGAGGCGGAACCGCCGCGCCGCTGGTGTTTCTCGCTTTTCCACACACTTCCCGGCCACCACGTCACCGCTCGCGGCGTACACAGATATGGTTAGAAAAGAGCATAAATCGATGCTGTCTGTGTACCATAACCGTATGCACGCTTGCGTACGTGAATGCAGGCACATTCCCATTTTTAGTTCAGCGTGTGCAGACTCGCAACGAAACGCCCAGCCTAGTGGCGCCATCTCCTTGTCAGGACGGGAACTAGTACTGTCAACAAAACCGGCGCTCCTCGTAGGCCTACTAGCGGCAGAATCGTCACTCAAAATAAAAAATAAAGCGAATTTATCACTTATACTTTTGCTTATAGGTGAGGTGAGACGAAGCGATGTACCGGTGTCCGATTTATGGCCAGTGACCGCGCTGAACAAGGCCGCAACAACGAATAATAATAATAATTGGTTTTGGGGGAAAGGAAATGGCGCAGTATCTGTCTCATATATCGTTGGACACCTGAACCGCGCCGTAAGGGACGGGATAAAGGAGGGAGTGAAGAAAGGAAGAAGAGGTGCCGTAGTGGAGGGCTCCGGAATAATTTCCCCCTTGTGGGTATGTGCCATTGTGTGAGGTCAACAACAACAATTTCGACCACCTGGGGATCTTTAACGTGCACTGACATCGCACAGCACACGGGCGCCTTAGCGTTTTTCCTCCATAAAAACGCAGCCGCCGCGGCCGGGTTTGAACCCGGGAACTCCGGATCAGTAGTCGAGGGCCCTAACCACTGAGCCACCGCGGCGGGTATGGCCGCAACAACGACGAATTCATTCCGAGGCGAGGGGCCCTGCGTCGAAGGGCGCCGCCATGTTTTTCGACGCGGCGGCGAACGCGGAAAATTTGGGTCCAGCACGATCGTCCTCGCCGCGCCGCTTTCCGCCTCGCTCGGCGTCAAAAGCGGCCGAATCCGCTTCGCTCGCCGGATTTTTGGACAAGTGTGAACGAGCCCTTTAAGACGCAGCCGACCGCGGCGGCTGCGTTTTTATGGAGGCAAAACGCTAAGGCGCCCGTGTGCTGTGCGATGTCAGTGCACGTTAAAGATCCCCAGGTGGTCGAAATTATCCCGGTGCCCTCCAGTACGGTACCTCTTTCTTCTTTCACTCCCTCCTTTCCCCTTCCCTTATGGCGTGGTTCAGGTGTCCAACGATATATGAGACAGATACTGCGCCATTTCCTTCCCCAAAAACCAATTATTAAGTTATTCAGGCGAAAGCCTTGCTTGCCTCATGTGTCCGCAGGAAGTGTCCGCTTCACCTTTCAGTCGAATGACGTGATCAAAACAAATAAAATTAAAACAAAAAATATAAAAAAACAAAAAGAATGAAAAGTAAAAATCAAGATGAAAGAGAAATACAACGCGTACTGGCATTCTAGAAAAAAACCCGGCGTCCTGGAGAACTCCGTGCTTTCGCATTCCTGCACGTAAGCACACTTAAGTGCCCCAGGAATTTTTGAAGGTGGACCAATGATCTTTTTTTTTTCAGAACGAAAGCAGTGCCCATCGTGCGCGACGAAGACAACGCCCCTTTGGCGTGTCGTCAAAGGCGGTACCCAGCTTTGCAACGCCTGCGGAATAAGGTATATTTTTTTTAATTGGTTTTGGGGGAAAGGAAATGGCGCAGTATCTGTCTCATATATCGTTGGACACCTGAACCGCGCCGTAAGGGAAGGGATAAGGGAGGGAGTGAAAGAAGAAAGGAAGAAAGAGGTGCCGTAGTGGAGGCTCCGGAATAATTTCGACCACCTGGGGATCTTTAACGTGCACTGACATCGCACAGCACACAGGCGCCTTGCCGTCTTTCCTCCATGTATCACGTCACCTCGTTTGCGTGGAAATGAAAAAAATATATACAAAATCTTCAAAGAAAGCCGACGAAACATTTTTGCGGAGACCGGGGACGCAGTAGCCGCCCATTCGCGGCTTCGTTTTCCCCTCGTCTCCCTTTCATTTTCTCAGCGTCCTAAATAAATTTGAGAAAAAAAAAACTTTTCACGAGTTCGCTCCGCCTATAATCACCTTCTTCTAGGCAAACACTTTGCACATGTCGTTCCTTAAGCTAGACTAGCGCTAGAGAGTTCTTTGTATCTGCATATCACCATCACCGCTTGTCGCCCTCCGCTCCCATACATTTATGTCTACGTATGTTTTTTGTCCCATTATATTTCTTTGTCCCCGTATACCTATCCCCCCCCCCCCCATACCTCAACTGTTCCTGTGCAGCTATGTCTCTATACGTCTTTATCCCCTTGTAAATCTTTGCCCCCTATGTCTCTGCCCCTGTACCTCAACTGTTCCCGCACATATATGTCTCTGTACGTTTTTATCCCCATATACCAGGTGGTACATGGAGGGCTTATCAATTTTCAAAAATAGGCTTTTTGGGGTAAAAGTATGGCTTTTTCAGCACCAGTCCAGGCGGACACCAGAAAACCGGTAAATCATTTTAAATGGTAAGCTTGTTAACTAATTTTTAATTAACTTTCTAACTATTACAGTTAGGCGCCTGGTTTCAGGTAGAGATTTGTAGCCGGTCGTTAGTAATAGCCACATCAGCATTTAGTAAATGGGATTACCCTTCGCGCTGTGGCTCGACAAAATTCGGCCTTTTTTTTTACTAGCCACGGGCACTGGAGGCGGCTGCCTTGCCTGCATGCTTTCGAAAGCGCAGGTATTTTGGCATGATGTGTCCAAATTTTGTCGAGCCACTGCGGTGAGGGTAATAATAATAATAATAATTGGTTTTTGGGGGGAAAGAAAATGGCGCAGTATCTGTCTCATATATCGTTGGACACCTGAACCGCGCCGTAAGGGAAGGGATAGAGGGAGTGAAAGAAGAAAGCGTTTTCGAAATTCCAAAAACTGATATTGCTATTAGTAACCACCGGCTACAAATCTCTAACTGCAAGTAGGTGCCTAACTATAAATAGTTAAAAAGTTAATTATCAGAAATTAGTATAATCAGCTTACTACTTAAGAGAATTCGCTAACTTTCCGGTGTCCGCCAACACTGGTAATACTACGCCGCAAAAACCATATTTTTACGCCAAAAAAAAAACCTATTTTAGAACACTACTCTTCCCTCTAACACCGATAATGTGTCTGTGTACCCACCCGTCCATGCCCTTTCTTGTGTCTGTCCCATGCCTGCATGTCTTGCTTTCTTTATTCAATTCAATGTTTATTTTCCAGAAAGTGCCTGGAGGGTCTCCCTGGCTATCATGCAGCTTGACTAAGGCCAAGAAGACCGATACATAGCAGTATCAGTAACATCATATTTAATTAAAACAGGCATGTTACCTCTAATTTTCAACAGTAAATACATATTTTGTACAATATTCGGAGCACTGAAGTTATAGCAGGTAAATAACGTAAGTCAGACATAAAAAAATAAAAACACATTTCGGGAAACGTGGTAAAAACATTGTACAATTGATTTGCATGAAGTGAAACACGAACAGAAAGAGAAAAAAAACATGATAAGGTGTAACAAAACAAAGTATAACAAAACAAGTATTACCAGAGGATAGCAGTTACAAAAAACAAGATCTAAAACGTCTTCTACCCGCCGCGGTGTCTCAGGTTAGGGCGCTCGACTACTGATCCGGAGTTCCCGGTTCGAACCCGACCGCGGCGGCTGCGTTTTTATGGAGGAAAAACGCTAAGGCGCCCGTGTGCTGTGCGATGTCAGTGCACGTTAAAGATCCCCAGGTGGTCGAAATTATTCCGGAGCCCTCCACTACGGCACCTCTTTCTTCCTTTCTTCTTTCACTCCCTCCCTTATCCCTTCCCTTACGGCGCGGTTCAGGTGTCCAACGATATATGAGACAGATACTGCGCCATTTCCTTTCCCAAAAAAAAAAACAATTATTATTATTGTTAAAACGTCTTCTACTCAACCCTAAAGTGTTCCCCTTTTCTTCCCCTTTACTCGATCTCACTGTCTTCTTCGCATGTGTTGCTTCTGGTGCAGGTACCAGAAGTACAAAGTCCGCTGTTTGCGCTGCTGGTATATCCCTAAGCGGAGCAAGAAGAATAGCTGCTGCCCTGAATGCGGCGGTTTTATAGGAGACACCGAATGGTATTCGCGGCGCTGAGAGGGAGAAGGCATCGCGGCCTGTGCATATTCGTCTTTGTGTGCATCTATAAGTTATAATTTTTCGCATGGCGCGGCGCGTCGCGTGCACTGTGATAACGTACTGTGTAAATTGGAATCGCGTTTATAATAATTTTTATTGCGTTGTTCTCGGCTGGAAGTCCGAATGTCATCGCTGTACCGTTAATAAAAAAAGGAAAAGTTCGCCTTACGTCAACTCTGTCTCTATTAAGTCTCTTTTTTTTTGCACGATGAGTTTTACTTGATGCCTTAAATCCCCCTCCAGGCTGGATCCTACAAGGAATGTAGTCGCCAAATTTTTGCTGTTATTTCTTTAAAACGATGCGCAAGATGTTGGAAAACATTTAGATCACAACGCGGAATTCCCCTCCACCCGGTAAGTAAATAATAATTTAATTCTGCACTGTACTAATAATAATATTAATTGGTTTTTCTGTGGAAATAAAATGGCGCAGTATCTGTCTCATATATCGGCGGACAACTGAACCGCGCCGTAAGGGAAGGGATAAAGGAGGGAGTGAAAGAAGAAAGGATGAGCACTGTACTATAACTATAGGGTTGGTTTTTGTGGAAAGGAAGTGGCGCAGTATCTGTCTCATATATCGGCGCGCACCTGAACCGCGCCGTAAGCACTGTAATAATAATAATAATAATTGGTTTTCGGGGAAAGGAAATGGCGCAGTATCTGTCTCATATATCGTTGGACACCTGAACCGCGCCGTAAGGGAAGGGATTAAGGAGGGAGTGAAAGAAGAAAGGATAATTGCTTCCGTAGTGGAGGGCTCCGGAATAATTTCGACCACCTGGGGATCTTTAACGTGCACTGACATCGCACAGCACACGGGCGCCTTAGCGTTTTTCCTCCATAAAAACGCAGCCGCCGCGGTCGGGTTCGAACCCGGGAACTCCGGATCAGTAGTCGAGCGCCCTAACACTGAGCCACCGCGCTCCCGATTTCGGTTTCAGCACCCGAACGGGGGTCGTGGCGTCGCGGATAGGTTTGATACTGCGTGATGTGTACGTGTGAATGTTCATTTCGTGGTCGGCAGAGCCACGCCCCTTGGTTTATACGGCTGAAATGTATTTATTGTATCGTTACGTTCCATTGTAGCTTAATAGTGGAAATTATGCACGTTCCGCGATTTCAAAGCACAGTGACAGCACCTAATCTTGACTGAAATACATATTACCAGTTCCAAGGTGACCTCGTGTTTCTTTTACAGCAACAACCGTATCTGGCACACACCAAAGGAATGCTCGCACCCGGGTGAGCACCTTCTTGAAAATTAGTTTCGAGGAAATGAAAGGCCCAGTAAACTGTTCCCAGTGAAGATCTGGCGGATTTTGTCATTGCATCACGGTAACCTAGCAATACAAGACAAGCTCAATGTGTCCACAGCGTCTCTTTTAAAGCACTTGACTGTACAGAGTTAGGCTATACAGAAAGTATCCAGAAAGTATATAGAAAGTATTGTTCGTTATAGTCGTTGCTTCGTTACAGCGGTAGGTAACCTCGGCCGCACCTGTCGAATGTCGGTTGGCTTCCTGCACGTGCACCGAGGACAACATAGCTGGAGTTTAGCTGGCCGCCGATCTGCGCCTCCAAGACGCTCACTGAAACCCCTCAACGCGGCCGAATAAATGGACACCAACCAGATATATTAGCCTTGACAAGGTGCGCGTTTTTTTTCGTCTTTTTTTCTGCGGCACCTGCAGTTGGAGGAACAATTTCAAGCACACGGCGAGACCGAACCCGAATACTTGGCCCCGTTTTCTCGGTGCTGAAGCTGATAAGAACCGTGGTGAAAGAGGGCTTGCTTGCTGCGGCGACTCCGTCGCTCGTGCCCACTTTTGTTTTCCTATCCCGCCATTACCAGGAATTTGGAACACCCTTACAAAAATTGTCTACAGATTTCTTATAGACTTTATTGCCTTCCTATAGATATTTCTTTTTGTATTTTCGTAGTCCATAGACTGTCTATCCACAAAAGCCTACTAAAAGTGTATGACCATAAATCTATAGATTGTGTATAGACTGTTGTCTAGAATTTTTCTATAGACTTTATAGACAGAAGTCAATTGACGGTCTATAGACTGTGTAAAGAAATGTTTCTAAGGGCAGAGACCAACCAGCCAGTGCCGCTAAGCCTAGCAACGTATCTCGTTCTGTTCTGCAGCCGCTCGGCCACTGGCTTTCTTTCTTGCGTCACTGATGACGTCAAAGTGCAGTTTTTGAATGTTCAGAGTCGTGCGCCACGGGGTGGCAGACAAGCGAGATAGGTTGCAGGAACTAGATAGGATCTGTGGTGAGGAGCGCGACAAGATAGGACTTCATTTCAGTAGAGAGAAGTCTGGGATAACGGTATTTAATGATGAAAGGGGAGACCCGCTAGAAATACAGGACACTATGATTGAACACGTGAAGACTTAAAAGTATATAGGTATATGGCTAAATGGTGGGGAAAAAATGTTTGGAAGAGCATGCCAGCGATGTTTAAACGCCGGCTATAGATTCTCTGTTTCTTTAATTAAGGGCTTCTCCCCCCTCTCTCTCTAGAACACTACGGAACTATAATAGGTATGAGGTGGTTAGATGTGTATCGAAGGGAAGTATGGTACCAGGCCTCGCATTCGAAAGTGCAGTCCTGTGCATGAAATCAGAAGTACAGCCAAGTCTAGAAATCAGACAGAAAATTAGCATCTGTTTAACTACTGCTGAACCTGGCTATAGAGCGAAAGCTGCGGTGTATCGGGCAAGTAGACGCGGCTTGGCGTCAGTAACGTTGAGTGCGTTCCGCACACTGCATAGGCAGCGCGCCCACCCTGGCAGGTAGCAGTTAATGGTTGATCGCGAGAGGTTGGTCACCCAATTAACGCTGCTGCCTATCCTACCGCCCTCTACCGGCGAATCGAAAGCTCAAGTGGTGCGACGCAGTGGTAGACCACATATGGTAAGGCCTATAGCCACACTTGACCTCTGGCTCACTTGAAGGTCAACTGGCAACGCACAGCGAAATCGGCTTTACTTACGGAACACTCCGTATGAGGCAGTCCAGGGAGATATGGGCTGCGCGTCGTTCGAGGTTTGAGAGGCAATCAACAAACTGAAATATGATCGGAGACTAACCGAAATGGAGGAAACAAGGCGGGCAAAAAAGGTGCACAAGTATCTATGCACGATAAGTATTAACACAAAATGGACGAAGAGAACTCGAAAGCTATGAACGAAGTGGCGAGAAATGAGGCTCAGCAAAAAAAAAAAAAAAGCGGAGGTAAAGGAGACAGAAAGAAAGATGTGGAAGGAAAGAATGCGGGAAAAATCAGCGCTAGGGCTCGAAAACAGGACACTAAGAGCGTTTATTTGATAACTCGCGGGGCAGTTAATTGCATTTTGAGGCTAGAGTAGAGGTTTTGAGCAAGAAAGATACAGGTCCAAATCTCAAGAAGTAGATATTTTGTGCTCACCTGTAGAACGGAAACGGAGACCATAGAGCCCCTGGTTTTGAGGTGCGCAGAACTTCGTCCCGCCCTCACCGAGGGGACAGAAACAGATATAGAGAGAGCGCTGGGATTTTCTGGGGAGGACGCACGAGTGGATGAGAAGAGCGTAACATTGACGAAGCGGAGGTTAGAAGATTGGCGGAGTAAGTCAAGGGAGAGGTGAATTTGGAGAGAAAAAGTCAAACTAGACATTATAAAAACGAAACAGGAAAAAAAAATTAACAAGGCGGAGATCCAAGAATACTTTCGAAGAAGCAACGACAAATGCTACGTTATCAGAAACTTCTGTCTCGGTGCAGTCGTCGCAGTGGTTTATTACGGCCCTCTGGTACCGGCCTCCACGATAGGCTGTGACTTGAACAAACCCTGACTTTTCATAGTGACTCTCCTTTCTCTTTCATTTTTATCCCCTCACCCCTTTCCCCCGAGGAGGGTAGCAAACCGATTACTCTTCCGGTTGACCTCCCTGTCTTTCCTCTTCCTCCTACTCCTCCTCTGGTACTGAATGCTTGGTCACGGGTTCGATTTCAAGAGTAGTCACCTCACCTAGGATGGATGGATGGATGAATGGATGGATGGATGGATGGATGGATGGATGGATGGATGGATGGATGGATGGATGGATGGATGGATGGATGGATGGATGGATGGATGCATCGGTGAGTTTATGGATGGGTGGGTGGGAGTATGGAGGGATGGAGGAGTGGTTGGATGGGGGCTGGATGGGTGGATGGATGCATGGGTGGGAGGATGGATGGATGAGTGGATGGATGGAAGGATGGATGAAGGGGTGGGATGGATGGATGGATGGTTTGGAGGATGAATGAATGGATGGGCGGGCGGGTGGGTGGATGGGGGATGGATGGAGGGATGCATGGGTAGGTGGGAGGATGGAAGGAGGGATGGATGGGTGAATTAATGGGTGGTTGTATGAGTGGATGGATGGATGGATGGATGGATGGATGGATGGGAAGGTGGTTGGGAGGATGGATGGGCGGGCGGGTGGGTGGATGGGTAGATGGATGGATGGGTGGATGGAGGGATGCATGGGTGGGAGGATGGATGGATGGATGAGTGGGTGAATGGTTGGATGGATGCATCGGTGAGTTTATGGATGGGTGGGTGGGAGTATGGAGAGATGGAGGAATGGTTGGATGGGGGATGGATGGATGGATGGATGGATGGATGGATGGATGGATGGATGGATGGATGGATGGATGGATGGGAAGGTGGTTGGGAGGATGGATGGGCGGGCGGGTGGGTGGATGGGTAGATGGATGGATGGGTGGATGGAGGGATGCATGGGTGGGAGGATGGATGGATGGATGGATGAGTGGGTGGATGGTTGGATGGATGCATCGGTGAGTTTATGGATGGGTGGGTGGGAGTATGGAGGGATGGAGGAGTGGGTGGATGGGGGATGGATGCATGGGTGGGAGGATGGATGGATGAGTGGATGGATGGATGGATGGATGGATGGGTGGTTGGGAGGATGAATGAATGAATGGGCGGGCGGGTGGGTGGATGGGGGATGGATGGAGGGATGCATGGGTAGGTGGGAGGATGGAAGGAGGGATGGATGGGTGGATTAATGGGTGGTTCTATGAGTGGATAGATGGATCGATGGATGGATGGATGGATGGATGAATGGACATGTATAATGGATGGGTGAAATGGATGAAAGGATGGATAGGTGGGGTGGATGAGTGAATGGATGGATGAGTAGATTGATGGAGGGATTGATGGTTGGTGTGTGAATGGGTGGGATAGATGGATGAGTAGATGAATGGATGGGCGGGCGGGTGAGTGGATGGGTAGATGAGAGTATGGAGGGATGGTTTGGTGGGTGGATGAGTGGAAGGGTGGATGAGTAGATGGATGAATGAATTGACGGGTAGATGCATGGGCAGATGGATAGGTGGGTGCATGGATAGATGGATGAAAGGGTGGATGGGTGAGCAAATGAATGGATGTATGAGTGGATGGGTGAATGGATGGATGGGTGGGTGGAAAGGTGGGTGGGATGGACGGATTGATTGATTCTGAGCTTGCTTGTTGAGAGCGTGCTTGGACCTCTGTCGTAGCGTTTCGCTCGAACACTTCATAGCCGATGCAGCCGCGCTAATATTGGCAACGACCTGCATGGTCAACCATAGGTCAACGGAAACTATCTCGCGTGTCCGTTTCCACAGATACTATTACTAATTAATGCAGTAACAGGCTTAACAGACTAAAAATTAAACGTATATCAACGAAGCGTGACAATCCTATGCCTAGATGAACAAGCAGGTACCCGAGAACAGGAAGATTATAGGATTGCACTTGTCTGCTTGAGAGCGGAAATTCGAAGGCCTTTCCCTTTCCTCTTTTTCTAACTGCATTTTTCATTTTTTATTATTTGAAATTCGGTTACGTTTTTGTTTTATTTATTTTGATTTTATATTTGTAATTGTTTATTTTATTTCATTTCAATTTTGATTTTTCATTGTCTTTTAACTTCTTATTTTTATTTTATTTATATTTTTAGTAAACCTTCTAACGCATTTACATCGTTCTTCATTGAATCAGTCACACAAGGCCTGCTTGAAGCACAGCATTTATTTTCATTAATTGAATTTAATTAATCAGCTGACTGAAATTCATCAACCTAACTTTTCTCTTTTCAAGATCTACTCACCCACTACATAACACAAGCAAGCTTTTGCATATTTATCTCCACGGGACAACATAATCGTGCGGACAAAATTTGCGGATACTTCTTGCTGACGTGACATAACCATACAGCGTTTTCGCATTTAAAAAGCCACGGAGGTTCCCCGCGCCATGGTATCGGCGACGCTGCCGTGCTTGCTCATGGATACGTAGTACATAGGGGTTGAAGCTTTCGGCTTTTTTCACGGTGCAATTTTTTTGTGACATAATGCGTTCCTGTGCAGTCAAAAGTTGATTTAGCAGTAATTAACTGAAAATGGTCTTAGAGCTGCGTTTGTAGGAGAAAGTAGCATCGCAAAATAATACAAGTTGAAGTGAAATGAGCCGTAAAACAAAACCGCAAGTGTAAGTTTAAATATAAAAACTAGGCTTTCTTGTTGGCGTGTAGTTGTTAGGCTTGACTCGGCGAACGGCGGGGTACCGCATATGGTCCTCCTGTCACAGCAGCGACAGAACTGCCGCTAAACCGTCGTGGCCGGCAGCCAGAATATGTCACTTTTTTGTGACTTGCGCCCGCCGCGGTGGCTCAGTGGTTAGGGCGCTCGACTACTGATCCGGAGTTCCCGGGTTCGAACCCGACCGCGGCGGCTGCGTTTTTATGGAGGAAAAACGCTAAGGCGCCCGTGTGCTGTGCGATGTCAGTGCACGTTAAAGATCCCCAGGTGGTCGAAATTATTCCGGAGCCCTCCACTACGGCACCCCTTTCTTCCTTTCTTCTTTCACTCCCTCCTCTTATCCCTTCCCTTACGGCGCGGTTCAGGTGTCCAACGATATATGAGACAGATACTGCGCCATTTCCTTTCCACAAAAACAAATTATTATTACCATTATTATTATTATTATTATTATTATTATTATTATTATTATTATTATTATTATTATTATGTAGCTTCACGTCAGTGTCCTTGTGTGCAGTGAAGAAACCTACTCAATCAAGTAACAGCCCTAAGTGGGTGATGAAGGCGGTCAAACAGCGCCTGGCAAGCAGGCAGCGAGCAGGTGGAGCGTCCCGTTAAGCGGAGGCGGGTAAGATAGCAGAGCGATGAGTCGACACGCAAAACAGCGCTAATCTAACGATACCAACGTCTTATCATGCCACTGGCTTCCCTACTTGTCGGGTACAAGTCAAGAAAAGGGCGGCTTGGCCCCTTCAAAGGGCCCGCTTCCAGCCAATAGCCTCGGCCGATTCTCGTGAACCTGCTAGCGTGACAATGCAGGGAGTGGCCGACGAAATGGGATAATCCCCTATCTGCATTATCGGGTTTAGTTCCCTGTCTGCATTGCCACGTCACTCTCGGCATTGTCCCGCTACTCATGAGAATCGGCCGACGCCATTGGCTGGAAGAGGGTCCTCTAACTGGGGAAAGCCGTTTTTCTCTTGACTTGTATCCGACTATACTTAAATTTCTCCTTTTACTGAGCATAGCTCCTACTCAATAACCAGCTAGCTTCGGTGTGCACGTCAAGGGTACTGATCTTTCTCGGTTAAAACCGAATTTAGAAAATTACATTTGACATACCTTTATAGTTTATTTTCTCTTTAAACCGAAAACTCCAACCCCTATGCTCCCCCTACATTTTCACTTGAGCAAATGTTCGGTCTGTCAGGGTTTATCAAAATATATTTCCCGAGTCAGAGTGTTCCCATGATTCCACCAAGAAGGAAAATGCGGCCGTAGATCTAACAGGTGACCATTCTCCATGCTCGGTATAACGGGCCTTTAATATACCTTGAGAACCACGCAACGGCGTCTTATGACTTTTTAATCGAATTAATTAATTAACGGAAGTCTTTAATTGAATGCAAACGCAGCAAAATGCACATTCGAATGATAACCTTATGGTGAGACTCAAGAAACTTGGGAAAAATGGTTGTTGGGGAAGGGAAATGGCGAGATCTATCTCACAATACGGCGGACACCCGAACCGCGCCCTAAGGCAAGGGATAAAGCAGGGACTGAGAGAAGAAAGGAAGAAAGAGGTGCCGCAGTGGAAGGCTCCGGAATAATTTCGACCACCTGGACATCTCTAACGTGCACTGACATCGCACAGCACACGGGCACCTTTGCGTTTCGCCTCCATAAAAACGCAGCCACCGCAGTCGGGTTCGAACCCGGGTACTCCGGATCAGTAGCCGAGCGCTCTAACCGCTGAGCCTCCACAGGGAGCATAATTGTTTTTTGGGGGGGAAAGGAAATGGCGCAGTATCTGTCTCGTATATCGTTGGACACCTGAACCGCGCCGTAAGGGAAGGGATGAAGGAGGGAGTGAAAGAAGAAAGAGAAATAGGTGCCGTAGTGGAGGGCTCCGGCATAATTTCGACCACCTGGGGATCTTTAACGTGCACTGACATCGCACAGCACACGGGCGCCTTAGCGTTTTGCCTCCATAAAAACGCAGCCGCCGCGGTCGGGTTCGAACCCGGGAACTCAGGATCAGTAGCCGAGCGCCCTAACCACTGAGCCACCGCGGCGGGTTAACCGCAGGGAGCACGAAGCTGATTTTCAACTTACTTGTAAGGCTGCTCAGAGCGCCCCCTACCATCACGCACTTGTTGAAAAGGTAGCCAAGGCAACTGCGTGAGAGTACGGTGAGGCTGCATAACCTGATGCGTCATTAATTTTTCTTAGATCCGTACTGTAGGTCTGACGGATGTAGGATGCAACGGATGGCGTTGTTTGTACTGAACGCAACTCTATGCTCGGAAGGCACGCGTCGTATACGCAAACGTATTCCCAAATCATGGGCGCCAACTGCTACTGACCCCGCGCGCATTACGAAACCGGAGCGGAAGCGAATAGCCTGCTCAGGCAAGCAACAATCGACGCGACACTGGACGTAAAACAAAAAAAAAATCGGAAGTTTCCATTGGCAACAAAAGTGCGGTTACGGTCCCCCAAGCTGAGAAGTAATCCACTTATGTATAATCTTTACGTGGTAGATGCGGTTACTAACCTCGGGCCTTATGGATAAGCTCTGGCCTCTGGGACACAAGTCGCTGCTTTTCCCAGATCGGCGTAGCGAAAATGTCCTTTAACATTATAAGCCTTCAAGCAGCACTAAAATATTTCTGAATGCACTTAAGTCTTGTTACGTGCAAGAATGCGAAAGCATGGAACTTTCTAGAACGCGGGTTTTCGTCCACGACGCCAGTACCTGTTGTATTTGTTTTATTCTTTTTATTTTATTTTTACTTTCTATATATATATATATATATATATATATTAAATTTCGTTAATTTTAATGTGTTTGTTTTTTATTCTGTTTAATTTTTTACTTTCTCTATTTCAGTTTTTAATGACGTCATTTGATTGACAGGCGAGGCGGACATTTCCGGTGTTCATGAGGAAAGTAAGGCTTCCCCCTTAAAACGATGCACAACAGCTGCTAAAAGCCGGCCTTGCGAAAAACGTCGTCCAAACCAGGTGAAGAAGTCTGCGTTGGCGCCGACCTCGCGACCTTTACGAACTTCCCGCCTTTAAGACGTTGCTGGTGATGGTGATGATAGGTTAGGAAACATATATTACTTTTGATGACTTTTTTGTTAAGTAAGCTCGAATAAAACGTTTATTCAAAGCGCTGTTTATGCACACAGTTTTTTCCCTTGCCACTAATCTCCACTATAGTAGGATACAACTTAAATAAACAGCAATTGCTAACACTGGGCCACGGTCCGCGGCCAGAGATCAACTTTTTAGTGTTTCACTATATCAAACAAGCCACGTTTGGAGAACCCTGTAATTTCAGAGAAGCCGAATCAAACAGGCATGCAGGTCTCACCCTGCCGCGTGATAGGGGTACGTGCATAAAGCACTACTTTCTTATCTGCTTCTTGTCTTTCCAGCGTAATGGAGCAATAGTGGAATGACGATGAGGCTAAGGTCACCATAAAACCGAATTTTCTGTAGCGAAGAAAAGGCGAACAATCGCGCGGAAATCCTGACACTCGACCGCCCCTCGAAGAGCCGGTCGTTACATATGCAGCTGCTGCAGTTTCAGTTTCGAATATCAGGCGGCCGACGTCTCATCTCTTCGATGGCGGGTGATGTTTATCACTTTAGGGTGTCATTTACATTTCAGACGTGCTTTTAACCCAACTCGATAGCACAGCACGAGAGAAATGACTGACGAGAAAGACGAATGCTGCAGCGCGTGTGACAAGAGCTAACAACAACAACGACACGAGTTGTTAGCACTCAATTAAGCATAACGAATAAAAGCTCATTCAGGCATAATTTGGTACAGTACGAAACAGTACTTGATACACTCCGTCGAAAAAGCAGTACCATACCTTTTGGAGGCGCTAATGTGAAGCAGCAGAAGAACATCGTCGGCATCTCACCAGATAGTATCCTCGCACCTCGCTTCGGCTCGGTCGAAACACGTCTCTGTGAAGTGGTCACTGCAATGTCGGCTGCCTGGTGAAGGTTTCCACCTGTTCTTTCTTGAGTTTATCCCTTATTAATACAACTTGGGCTTAGGGTGCAGGAACCTACATCAAAATGAAGAGCAAAGTTGGCAACGCTAACGCAACGGGAGGGCACAAAGCTGAGCAGACGAGGCTTCGTACGTGCTGTTGTGCGACGTCCTGTCGTCTGCTAGTGTCATGCAATGCACACTTATTTTTGAAACGTCTTTCACTCGTGCAGTTGGCATTGTCGCGGAAAAAAAACGTGAGCGCGAAAAAATTAAAATAAAATGAAAATTGAAACTGAAAAACCGTGCTGAGGTCCGATTTCGTGCACTGCCAAAGCAGCTGACTTCTGGGTCGATGCCGCTAACTTCCGGTGGCTTCATTTTCGGTCGTCCGATGTGCCATCCAGCTTGTTGCATACAAAAATACCTTAATAACTGTTTGTCTTTTTCTCACAATAAAAGCAATTAATTATTGTTGGCAATTAGGAAAATTTAAAGTTGCATGTTTTATGAAATTATACTGAATACTTTTAAGCTGCGCGACTACTGCAGTCACCGACTTCCGGTCAAATCCGGAAGTGACAGGACGGCTGCGGCGCTGGCGAGCACGGCGAGTGCCACGACGCCGAAGTTGATGTTTTGGGCGAAAATTCGCTTGTAAGTGGCGAGTTGCCTTCGTTAGCACTCGACGAACGGAACAGCCGGGATGCTGACGAAGTTCGAGACCAAGTCAGCCCGCGTGAAGGGGCTGAGCTTCCACCCCAAGAGGCCGTGGATCCTCGCCAGCCTCCACAACGGTGTCATACAGCTATGGGACTATCGAATGTGCACACTGCTGGACAAGTTCGACGAACACGACGGTCCTGTGAGGGGCATCTGCTTCCACAACCAGCAGCCGCTGTTTGTTTCCGGAGGCGACGACTATCAGATCAAGGTGAGGCGGTTGTGTTCATGTGAACGAGCACCCTCGACATGGGCGACAGCCGGTCTGTCTGGGGGTGCGGTGCTTCTGACGCCATAACTACTCACCTTACATTACCGTGGCGGTTTAAAGGAAAGGAACTGGAAATCAAAGACTGATTTAGAAAACTTCACAACAGAGAAAGCTATAAACTGAGAACACGGCTTTGGACTTTGCCTGTGTCGCGGTCGTGTCGTCATGTTTCAGTTTGCTTCAGTAGTGGCCGAGTCATTTTCCAGTGGTTTTCGAGCTTTCACAAGTGTGGCAAAGAAAGAACATGACTTAAAAACTAGCCTCTGTTTGTTTTGCTAATTGACGAACTAGTGCACAGTGTAACGTCGTTGTGCTGATCAGCCTGGCACTTGACAGAATGCGCACTGCAGTTGAAACGTGCATGGCAGTTTTGTGGACGCATCAGCTTCTTCCGTAAAAGCGAGGTTTAGGCAGCGCGGCAGGCTGTCATGAGACGTAAATTTTGAGGATGGTGTCAACCACAAATATGAAGCCAATATCCTGTTGCAAGCTGGAGACTGTGTGCTCGGTTGTGCTTTGCAAACGATTGCAAATGTTTTGATTGTTCTCATGCGAACCCCAGTTGACCTTTTGCAAACACACAGCCATTCTGCCTGTCATATTACTTTCGATGCGTGTGTACCACTTCATGGGACGTTAACAGGCATTGACGTTGCTGTCAACATGATTGTTTCTGTTAAGCTCGTCAGCTGGATACCATTGGGGCAGTAATAAAAAAGGCCTTCTAGTAAGTAGCTGCCTGCCATTTGGAGCTAGCTGAGAAACACAGCTGCTCGTAGAGAGCTCCACTGCAGACTTGCTACACTGCTTGGATGATGAAGTGTAATGTAGCACTTATATGAACAAACAACTTAGTTTACATTCATTTGTTAATGCCGTGTTTCCCCTTTGTTGAAGTCCTGAAGCTGTCAGCATGACTGACCGGGAACATCACCGATCTAGCTTGGAATGGAGCTTTGCAAAACTTGGCTGCGTCGATGGGAAATCCCTACTAGAAACTCCTGCAGCTATGTTCCTCCGCAGCTGAACTTATATGTTGAAGTTTTGCTGCACAGACCTCTAGCTCTGCTCCACAAATGTGGACCTCTTTAACAGGACAGGCCGCTGCGGTGGCTCGGTGGTTATGGTGCATGGCTGCTGACCCAAAAGACGCAGTTTCGATCCCGGCCGTGGTGGGCGCATTTTGATCGAGGCGAAATTCTAGAGGCCCGTGTACTGTACGATGTCAGAGCACGTTAATGAACCCCAGGTGGTCGAAATTCTCGGAGCCGTCCGCTACGGCGTCCCTTATAGCCTGAGTTTCTTTGGGACGTTAGACCCCCATAAAACATTTTTAACCCTTTGTAAGGCAAGGTATATTTTTTTCAAGAACTAAGAAAAATGTTGTGTTATCTGACTAAATGAAGCCAACAGAAATAGTTTGCACGAAATTTCAAGCCATAAGAACAAGTAGTTTATTCAGAAAAAGTGGGACAGATGTGTCCCACTGACACTCAATGAAATTTCAGAAAGTGGGACGTATTTGTCCCATCGCCTCTCAAGGGCTTTCAGTTCACTTTCGACCAGCATGAAAAGGCCCAAAACATGTTGCGCAAAGTGGCACATTGCATGCAGAGCACAAAAAATTGGTGCGAGCTTCTTTCTTGGCACTGGAGCACCAGCGACATCGCCTCCTTTTCGCGACTTTCTGAGGGTGGTGTCCATCTCCCAGAAATCGGACTTCGTCCTGAACTCCTACCATTTTTTGGCCATTTTTGGTGCCTTTTTTGTTGGCTTTATAAGGCCGATTGTTAGAGCCTTTGAAGGTTTGGCCGTTTATCAGCTGGCGACCGAGGACAAGCCGGAACCACAGGTAGCTCATTTGATTGTCTTCTTTCTTCTTTCACTTGGAGGAAAGCATTCACTACTGCTGCATCCAGCAGAAAGTAGAAAATCCAGGCTCCTCTTCGACTTCTTCTTCAGCAGAAACTGCAGGCGCTTTCGGTCGTTTCCTTGTCTTTCTCGTGTAAGTAGCCTTGCGCTTTTTAGGTCTGCTTGTTGAAGCTGCTGCTCCATCGTCGCCGCTTTCGTCATCAGTCTGGCGGAGCGAGCTCTGGTACGAAGTCGACGTCTGTATCCCCATCCGAGTCACTCGACGTGGGGTCGTCCGGAAGGCTAAAATATAGCTCAAGCGCTTCTGCTGCCGTCAGAAATCGATTATCTGCATTTCAAGAACAAACAAAATATAAAAGTTTGAGTAACGTATTCCTCAAAACATTGCCCCGAAAATCGGGAAGTTAGTCCTAGCATAACTCATGCTGTTTTCTAAGGGTGGTCCTATTTATACAAGATTTTCAGGCTAAATATTGCTTGTATTCCTCAAAAAACGCGATTCATACAAGCTAGTGGGCTTTGTTTTGAAGCAGAGAAACGGAAATGCTCACCTGACATCTCGAATTATTCTTGTTTGGAGACAAAACAAGAAAAAAATTCCTTCGCCTTCCCGAACGGAGACACAATTTTCCAAACAACGGACGCCTAGTACCACCTGTCGGAAAGCAGCAAAACTACTTTCAAAAGTAATTACAGTATTCGCAGATAGATGGCAGCACAGTAAAAAATGGGATGCATGCTTCCCAATGCCTTTGAAGAGCCCTTTTCGGCGGCGTAAAAAGTGGGATGTATATGTCCCATTGCCTTATAAAGGGTTAAAGGGACAGTCTGATGTCGGAGATGAGTATAAAGATATCGGCATATTTTGTTAGGTCTCATCACATGATGGCAATAATGAAGGTAGAACTAGCAATGTTGTCAGGAATTTATATTTGCAGAGAAAGTTAGGACTGAGTGGATGGCAGTGCCATGCTGTGTTTTCTCGTTGCAGCTAACACTAAAGATGCCTGGATTGAATGCACTGTGTTTCTAGACTATGCCTTAGTGTCATATACAGTTGTTCATATCAACTTTAGACAGCCTACTTTTGCTCTTTCAATAAATTCAGCTGTTTTTATTGTTTAACCATGCTTGATCACCTTTTAAAATGTGTTTGAAAAAGAAAAAACTGAACCACGCCACTGTTATGCTTGCAGTGGCTCTGTCATTGGCAGCACTACTGCTAGTAGAAGCAATTGTTAGCATCTGTGATAGATATTACCTGTAATATTTTGTTGATCATATTTTGAAAACAAACTTAGTGCTCTGAAAAATTTTTAATAAAATCTATGCACCTTGGTAAATGTCACTCTCATTATTGCCATTGCAAGCCGCCTGGATCGACATGGCATCCGTTGTGTTCGTGGAGTCACTGTACTGAATACATTTCGTGTCCCTGGTGTCAGTGTTAGCAGACACCGTCTACCATGAGAAAGTGAGACTATCATTTTGAAATAAATTAGGTTTTAAATGGTTTTGCTCTGTTTCTCAGCAACAAAGTACGGCATTTCTTTATTTGGGAAAGGATCTTCTGATTGCTGAAAAGCAAAAATTTTGGTTGATAAAAGTCGGTAGACTCGACTGTCCCTTTAACACACCGACTGTCCCTTTAACACACCGCTTGTATTCATGGGGAAGAAAGATACTTTTGAGCTTTTGCCTGAAGTTTCTTCAGCTTGCTTTCTTGAAACGTGCTGTAGCATTTTGTGCTTAATCACTGCGGCGATTTGATTCCTCGGTGTCCAGGTCTGGAACTACAAGCAGCGGCGATGCATGTTCACGCTGTTGGGCCACCTGGACTACATTCGCACGACCACTTTCCACCATGAGTACCCGTGGATCCTGAGCTCCTCAGATGACCAGACCATCCGCGTGTGGAACTGGCAGTCCCGCACCTGCATCTGCGTGCTGACGGGCCATACGCACTACGTCATGTGCGCCCAGTTCCACCCGTCCGAGGACCTCATGGTGTCGGCCTCGCTTGACCAGACCATCCGTGTCTGGGACCTGGGAGGTCTGCGCAAGAAGAATGTGGCACCCGGACCCGGAGGGCTGGAGGACCACCTCAAGAACCCCGGTCACACAGACCTGTTTGGAACTTCGGATGCCGTAGTCCGCCACTTCTTGGATGGTGCGTCTATCTTTTATGTGCTTGTTCCTTTCTTCACTGCTTTTGGCTTCACGTTTGTTCAGTGGTTAGCTTATGGGGCAAGCTCTGTTACTATTGATTACCTGCGTTAAGAACCTGAGAAACCACCCAGAGATGCACCTTGCAATTAAAGCCTGGACTCCATGTACGCGAAAACTCACGCGAAGGCGACGGCGGCAAGCGACGAGCGACGCCGTCGCACGAAGCAAAATGCATGTGTCGCTTGCCGTGTCGCTCGGATCTGCACCCACAGAAAATTTCGCTCGTCGCCCGGAAGTCCCCCACGCGACTGGCCAATCAGAGCCCCCCAAAGCCGTTTCCGGTTTGTCCATGGTTTCTCACGGGCACATCTCATGAAACCAGCCCGTCGTCTTGGTCATCGCCACCGTCGAGAAAATATTTGGTTTTGTAGCTGAGAGGCAGACCCGCACGATTTAAATAATTAAAACAATCTACTTGTTGGGTGCGGAGGGCTAACAGCATTTGGAGCGGGCTACGCGAGCGGGCGTACTGCAGGGAGAGATGCGTGTCGAGCCGCGGGTACCGGCGCTCGATCCACCGTGCCGCTGCGCTCCAACTTTGCAGAAACACTCGCGGCGCGCATTCTCAGTGGTATATTATAGTTTGCTCACTTACAGTCAGGTTGCGGTGACAGTTTATGGGAGTGTTTTTACTAAGCCGGAGTGCACAGGCACCGAACGAAAGCACACCTCCCCCGTGAACCCGTGATGTGACTTCGTCTCCGCAAGCACGCCTTTGGCTATCTCCACTGCCGCTACACCGCTGCCGTAGAGGAAATATTCCTTTGGCCCTGACTATGAGGCACACTCACAAAATTTTAAGAGAGAGAACAGGTTACGGGCGTGTTTCTAAGCTTGAGTGCGCAAAGCACGGAATCCGCTGCGCACGTCACGGGTTCGCGTCGCCTGCCGCCTTCGCTTGCATGGAGGTTGCCCACAAGCGACAGAGCGAACGCCAGCCGTCGCCGCCGCCGTCGCCTTCGCGTTCGCGTGAGTTTTCGCGTACATGGAGTCCAGGCTTTACTTCAGTGAGTGGTTTATTGCCTCCCGGTCAGTTTTGCTACATTGGACAGTTATGTGCAGCATCTCGGGATGCTGCAAATTCCTGGCACCTGCTCATTTGCTTTGTAACTCCCTTGAAATGTTTCATTGTTTCATTGGTTATCTTCCTCAGTTGCTAAATAACTAGTTATAATGCAAAGCTCTTGAAATTTCTACCACCTTTGTATGTGTTACAATTATTGCTTCATCCTTCAGTGTTCATTTGAAAACCGGGATGGAAAACCAGGAAATGGGATCAAGAGAAAGGTTCATTTGCAGGAGTGGAACTCCTTGACAGGTCTGCAACATTATGCACCAGCTCTCAGTAATGAAAATTCGAACAGGATTGAAAATTTGTTCATATTATGAGGAATTTGAATTAGCAGGAACCTTTTTAATATTCTTGACGTTGACAGGACTAAAACTTCGGTTCGAATAAATCAACTGCTTGAATTAATGGGAGTTCTCGGCTTGTACTGGCTGCTACAGATTGTAAGACGTTTCCGGGGGAATGGTCTAAAAGTAACTTTCTGGGGCGTGCCAGTTCCAGTGCCATGCTTTTAGTTCCTAGTTTATATAGCACAGCTTTGGATCGTAAATGTCAGCTGGACCTATTGTAGTGACAGGTGAGTTACGAGTATGATCTTGTTGCTGAGTAAAGCTAGAACTACCAAAAGCATAATGGGGCAGCTGAGCATTTCTTAAGTGTTCTTTTCATTGTCTTTATACCTTTGCCATGTCTAGACTGTTACAATGACAGGATGCAGTACAGTCTGACAGCTAGCTAAACACTCTAAGACATGAGAAAAGTTGGTGTATACCTCTTCCATATCATGCATTGACCTTCTCAGGCAGCTTACCAGTTTTCTTGCTGTGTTTCAGCACACAGCTCCTTTAAAACTCGAGAATCGTAGCTCCTGGCTCTAATTACTCTCTAATGAGCTTATTCATACTCTGTTCACCAAATTTAACGAGTCAGGTTTCTCTCTGTATGAAAGTTTGCTGTGACTCAGAGTCCAGTTACTCTCACTGTCCTGGTTGTGCTTTAAGTAGTGCACATTTCAGCAGCATGTGCAGTGGACGTTTTTTGCTTGTAGTTCGAAGACATTCGAGGTAGCGGGGTTAGATTCACATGGTGTTGTGTTTCTGTTCTAGGTCATGAACGTGGTGTCAACTGGGCTGTGTTCCATCCGACTGCACCCCTTGTGGTGTCTGGTGCTGATGACCGCCAGGTAAAGTTGTGGCGGATGAACGAGTCCAAGGCCTGGGAAGTGGATACCTGCCGTGGACACTACTGCAACGTCTCGTGTGTCCTCTTCCACCCAAGGTAAGGCGTATCACCTGTTTATGTATCATCTTAGTGTGTAAGTTGTGCTTTAAGGGGCACTGAAAGATAATACTGTTTAGTCAAGCTAGGCTTGTTGTTCAGCGTCATGTAGTACCCCTGCTATGTCTTTTTACGACAAACAGAACTTCAGTAAACCTGAAAATTGCATAAAAGCAAAGAAGAGCACGTGGAGACATCCCTTGTGGATTCCTGCAACTATGACGCAAATTTTTCGCTGTTCGCAATTGGTTCATTGTTTTCGTGTGCAATGCTGCTTGCCCGTCAGTGCCATCGAAACATGAGAAAAGCATCGCGGCGAGCGTAGCCGTGAATGAGAAGAGCATATTATAACTAAAACAGGACAAGCCAAACAACGGGCAGAAAGATGAGATACAAGCACGAGCAGGGAGTCTCTTGCCCACATTCAGTGCAGCTACACTTCGTGTAGCCATTGTTATACAGCAAGCTCAGAACTGCAAGCTCTCATTGGTATTCATGCTCATAAGTGGCGCCTCTGGTCAGTTGCACAGCTCTGGCACACACATCATAAAAATGACATAAGCTTCGCCGGGTTCGGGGGTCCAAGGATGTCGAAGGATGTCTGTAAATTCATTTGTGATTTTCTCTGCAACGCAGCTGCCTTTTCAAGCAGAAAAAGTTTCGGTAGTGTTCCGGAGGAATAATATTCCAAGCATAGCGTCTTGCTTAGTTTGCTATTTCCCTTTAGTGTTCCTTTACCATGCTATATTTACTTGCATTTTTTTTATGAATGCATCTGATTTTAGTTGTCAAAGGCTTAAGTTTTCTCAGTATATTTTTCAGCGTATTGAATGCATTCCCCAAATTCTGCAAAAATTTTTTTTCGGGGATTGGGGGTGAAAAAAAATTTGCGCTCTTTTTGAGAGTAAACATTGTGGTTTGTGTTGTTGCGACAGTGGGAAGTGGTTTTCTTGGGTGCAGAAGATATATGGTGGTCTGTGAGTGCAGTTCGGGCATTTTATTCTCTTGTTTATGTGACAGTGCACTTATTAGAATTTAAGGTTGCTCTATTGGTTGGGTTAGCTTAGGTTTTACAGCAAAGTGACTGTGTAGCTGCATCCTTGACAGCTGAAACTTTTGAGTTTGCTTTGAAAAATGTGTTGGGGAAATATATGTTTTGATGTTCTCTTGCGAACATAAATAAAAACTATTGACATTTGTACTGCTTGTATGCTGATGGCTATCTATCGAGAATGGCTACTTTCCCGGTCAGTGTAGTGCTAGAGAGTAAAAATAAGTTGGTTGCAACGTGGCATTTCTCTGGGCAAAAGCAATAACATATGAGATGGTAAATGAGGCAAACGATCGCATAAACTTCAAGGTTGGTTTCCTCATGTTTCACTTTTTTTGCAGTTGCTATCACTAATCCCTTTGGCATTTCATAACAAATTACGTGAGAATAGTTTTGCTTCTTGCAAATGAATCTTGAGACATTTAGAAGTGCAATAAAGCTCTCGATTTTTCTATGCACACGTACAGTTGTTTTTAAAGTTAGTTTTGTAAGAAATGTTTTCATGTAAATAGGCATGCCAGAGTTTAGCTTCTATTTTGGCGAGTACTAGCCATCTTTTAAAAAAAAAAGGTAATAGGTTAGTAGCGCAAAACAGGACATTGTGAACATGCCGAGAAAAAAAAAAAATCTAGTGCCCTTTTCTCTAATTATTTTACTAGCCAGGGATGGCTTTACAAGGGTTTTAATTTTAATTACCCAGCAATTATACCAGCTAGGTTAAACTAAGGTGCAATTCTGAAACCAGCGTCGCAAGTTACATATCTGTGCCAAAGTTGATTACATTTCATTGGTAAATAATGAAAATAGATATAATTGTCCCATCCCTCCTTAAGCAGCCTAACTTTCCTCAATTTTTTTTCAGACAAGAACTGATTCTCAGCAACTCTGAAGACAAGAGCATTCGAGTATGGGACATGTCCAAGCGCACCTGTCTGCACACGTTCCGACGCGAGCATGACCGGTTCTGGATCCTGGCCAGCCACCCGACCCTGAACCTGTTCGCTGCGGGGCATGATTCTGGTTTGTCTTCTTCTCAATCTTTTGGTGCTTTCTCTTCATAAAGTGCAGAATTTTTTACAGCAAAGTTATGGTCTTTGTGTAAGTGTCAGTGGGCTTTTGAGGCAGCTCTTTGTGACTGCATTAATAAACTTCAGTCAAGTAAGCGCAGTGTGAGCGGGCCTTCTGCGCACTCAACTTTGATTGAGTGAAATCATAAATTAGCCTGTCAGTGAAATGCCGAGCAAGTCAGAAGCACATGAGGTGGGATACACACGGCGCTGGGCAGAAAATTTTGCCCATCTTTGTTTTAGTCGGTGCTGCTTGCCTTTGGCTGGATCCATGACATTCTAAGAAAAAGGTACTATTGTGATCAAGGGAGTGAGCCTTGAAAATATATAAGCAGTTAATAGTCTCCGGTACAGATAATACAGACTGATGCATTCTTACCTCTCATCCTCTTCTTGTTTAAGGTGCATTAGTCTGTAGCCTTGCGGAAACTGCTGTCACAGTAGGCTGCAGAAACACAGAAACAACACGGCACTGAGACAGAAATGTACTGTTACTACCAGACTGCTATTTCAGATGTGGCAGGATGGAAGGTTATGGAACCGTGACAACTTGTCAAGCATGTTGTTTTAGTGTTAAATGTTCTGACAGTTATGCATTATTTCACACTGTCCAGGAATGATCCTGTTCAAGCTTGAGCGTGAGCGCCCTGCCTTTGCCCTGCACGGCAACCTGCTGTACTACTGCAAGGACCGCTTCCTACGACGCCTGGACCTCACCACCTCCAAGGATGTGGCTTACCTGCAGTTCCGAGGTGGCAGCCGCAGCCCAGTCTTCAGGTGTGTGCTGTCTCGGACGCTTGCTGCTTGCATACTCACCGCGCAGGCCTCTGGGCTTTGTATGTTACCCATGCTGAATGTCAAATTTTCCGTAGCCCCTGGTGTTCCATGCGTTTGTTGTTCATCTGAAACAAACAAAAAAAAGGCATGTTAGTAAAAACACTTATAGACAGCAAATTATTTCAGGTTGAGCTTACTTGTTTTAGTTGTAATGTTTGTGCGAACCAAAATGCATAAGCAGTGGACAAACATGTTCCCTTGGCATTGTGCTTGTTTTTTTCTGTTAGTGTCTTGCTGTTTGAACATTTCTACTTGCAGCCAGGTACAAATGTTTAGAGGTTTTTGCACATTCTTTAGTGCTTACTGTGTTATCAAAACTCTGTGCTCTTGTTTACTGAATCGTAGTTCCCTGGTCACAAATGACATGCTTTGAGTGATCATTAGAATTAGAAGTGAGAGCTGTTTTTAGCTCGTGGCTGCCCTGTGTGGCACCTACCTTAGTAATGCCTGTAGAAGTTGCCGTATATAATGCAACCACAAATACCTTGTAGCAAAAAGGGGGGAGTTCTACATGTAAATGAAATATGTATATATATATATATCACGGCTGTAAAGCGATCACGCACTTGTTCACGCCAGCTATACAGTTAAGATGCCAAGGGCTCGGAAAAAAGCGGGGACAGCATGCAAAAATACAGAAGCAACGGTTTGGGAGGTAACACTTCAGAAATGCACGCTACGTCATGGACCACAACAAAGCTTCCGATACTTGAACGCATGCGGTCTTTCGTGCAGCAGCGGCCACCGTCAGCTCTGTGCCATCACTGCTTTGTTTTTCGTGCTGCCCCGACCTGTGGTCGTTTGCCCTTCTTTCCATTCCCTACTCCACTGAACTCTTTCAGTGCCTTCTCATTCTCAACGGCCTGCGCCACTTTCTTTCCATGTTCATAGCCGCCCTCGCCTTTGCCTCTGTGCCCGTGCTGGAATGCCGCATGTCCCCAGCGTTATTGAGAAGTTGGCTTCTCCTAATAGCGTGCGAGTCTGGTTGTGAAAGCCGCTGCAGCTGTCTTGAGGATCAGTGAGAAAAAAAATCGCGCTACATTCATACCTTGGTTCCAAATCTAGTGTGAGATACATGCTTACACCTATGAAGTTAGAAAAAAAAACTGGTTATATTTGTATAAAAACAGTATAGATCACAGGGACTCTCAGTAATGACTCTTTTTACTTTTTTTTTCCCCAACTACAGCATGTCTTACAACCCGGCGGAGAACGCTGTCCTGCTGAACACGCGCACTGCCAATCCGGACAACAGCACCTACGACCTGTGCATGGTTCCACGAGACTACGACCCGCAGAACCCTGACATGGTCGAGGGGAAGCGCTCTACCGGTCTGACCGCCGTCTGGGTGGCGCGCAACCGCTTTGCCGTGCTTGACCGCACGCACAATGTGAGTTTGCCTTCCTGCAGATCGCTTTGCCCTTGCATACTCTGCGCTCTCATGCACTCTGCCTTGGCAAGCCAACATGAATACATGACTGACCATCAGGCTCTTGAGAAGCTTTTCAGCATGGAATGAGCTTGTATTTTTAGAGTTGTGCGAAAATTTGATAATTTTGTAATCTTGAAGTATTCATCTTGACCAGGTAATGTTTCTGAAGCGACTGCTTCTTGTTGCTTCAGTTCGGCATACTCCCTGTGGGACGAGATAGCAGTGCACATGCAGCTAAAAGCAACAACCATGTAACAGTACAATTGCAGTGAAGACCGGCAATTGGAAGGAAGTGGCAATCAAATGGTGCAACATGCTTTCCTTTCGTGTGCGGCCTACCTGACTAAGCATAAAGCCAAACTACCAACGGTCCTGTAGTTTCAGATCCCGGCATGATGCATACTCTGATGGCCACCGAAAGAACCACAAGCTTGCTTTCGCGCTACCTCTTGCTCATCCAGGAGAGCAACTTTCGGCATGAGCGAGCTGGGCATATGGCACGAAGTCCGAAGTTCCTGCAGACAGTCTTGAACACGAGGCCATGTCTTTCCTTAAACCCCGCAAGCCAGCCCTCCGACACTTTGAAGGAATCGATGTTCATGCAGAGGGCATAGCCGCGCGTCCCGTAGGGGTCAATCTAACGCAACAACGCATCTCCCAACTGAGGGTGGGCTGCGGTTCGCATATGCTTGCAAGCTTAATGAAACTTTTCATTCTGGAAAGCTTCCAAGATTTGTGCCTCATTTTTCAAATAAGTTCCCAGGGTGGTTCGCTTTACGTCGAACCGGCGAGTCACCTCTTCACGGGAGACTTCTTTCGTCAGCGTTTTGAGAATTTCCACCTTTTGCCCCAAGTCTTTGGTCACGTAGCTCATTTAGCAGGCGTCGCTACCACCGCGGTGGAGCGGAACATCACTACAGCATCACAAACACGCATACACACACGCACACATGCACACACACATGCACGCGCTGCCTCGAGCTAACACTAAACATGCCTAGCAGGCCTAATTCGCCCGTAGAAAATCGCAAAATGGCTTGTTCCCGCTCGTTCTCGAGCGAAGGGATGACAGTAGCGATGCGTGCTCTGAAAACTCACCTTGAACTTAAAGCAGCGCTACCCCTCGTAACTTTTCGGTTTCGGAATGGAGGGTGGTTTCCGGCCCAACACTTGTTTCCGCATGGTCATAGCGATGCGTGCTCCTGAAACTCACTTTACCGCCGGCCATGGCCCTGTCTGCAGTCTGAATTAATTGGTGCGCGCCGAATTTTGCGCCAGGTTAATGAGAGTTTACTGCCATAGACCTATGTACATTTTTTGATGAAGGAAGTGAGCAGGTCGAATTTCCAAATTAACGGAGGCCGAATTAACGAGGTTTGACTGTACCGCCAGACGGCTGAAGCAGGCTTCTCCAGCCACGCGCTGTAGTTGGATTGCGGACTCTTGAGCCAGCATTCCTAAAGAGCTTGTTGATTGCTCTTTCAAAAAATCCAAGGTATCGAACGTGCTGGACAGTACTGAAAACAAGTTTCTAAGGGAAGATATCTCTGACAAAAGACTCTCGGATGACAGTGCATCGGATGACAATGATCATTAAAGCACGTAGTGCAGTGCAAATAAATGATTTCGAAGAGCTTTCCTTGCTCGCATTATATGCGGCTGAACACTTTTTTCTTTCTTTGCTATCCCCAGATCAGATTACACTTCACATTACAGTAGATTCTCGATGATACGATCACGTCTCATATGAATTCGTGAATGATATGAATTTATAAAATTCCCAAGCCGAAGTGCATTCTGTACAGTGGGCAGAAATACGGATATTTGGAACGCTGTCCCACACCACACTGAATAATATGAATTTGGGAGGCACGACCACACCTGCGAGCACTGATTGCTCCCCCAGATTGAAAACGCCATGATCGCCAGTCGCACGGTAAGCACTGCTTGCGCTGAGAGGCAACTCGTGGCCCGTACATCACCAACCACCAGTTGTGTGTTAAGCGCCACGAGCAGTAAGTGGTGACGTGCAGCTGTAAATAAGTCCCGTCAGCTGGAAACATACCTGCTTGAATGCATTTCTCATGCTTCTGCATATGGATGTTTGTTTTTGAGTGATAGGAATTTCGGATAATAAAAACATTTTTTCATGACCTTGCTCGATTCATATCATCGAGGTTCTACTATTCATATCACTGAGGGTCCGTATTATATGTAGGCTTTTACAATACCTTGGTTTTTGCTTGAGAATGAAACAAATCTTAGGTCCACAAAGTTTGAAACTTTTTGGCGCCATTCTTCGTGCAACAGCTGCAGGTTGCACTGATTTATTGCAGTTGTATCAGTTGTCTGGTGATTACAGGTTTGCTTTGGTGTGCATTCACTGTGCAAATTTTCAACCTGCACTTGCAAAGTATATGCATTTCATTGGCACATTCATCATGCTGGCTTGCTGGTGACTGGTTTCTCCGGCTGCTCCCATCCCAGATTGTCATCAAGAACATGAAGAATGAGGTGAGCAAGAAGGTCCAGACGCCCAGCTGTGACGAGATCTTCTATGCTGGCACGGGCATGCTTCTACTGCGTGACTCCGACAACCTGATGCTGTTTGATGTGACCCAGGGAAGGTGCGTGCCTCCTTGCTCTGAGCCACCTCCGATCTCGTGTGTTGTCTGTTGTGTGCGCCTTTGTTGTGGCGCAATTGTTTGCTGTCGGCACTGAAAAGAAAAGGGTTTAAACAAACTTTGTCATCACATTTGACTACCCCTGCTGAACAACGTTGACAAAGGTAAGCTGGATTGTCATAAAGCTATCATGGTGCATTCAGGCGATAGCTCAACCAGGGGATAGTGGCAGCACAATCAGGGTAGCAGATGTTAAGCCTGTTAGGCTGTGTTTTAGTGGCTTAGGTACTGAACAAAAAGTTTTACTGCCTGTCCATTGTCCGTGTTTGTGTGTATGTGTCTTTTGCAGAGTGCACAAGAACTTTCTTTTTTTTTATGTGAAATTTATTGCCCCAGGGCATCAATGATGGGTGAAGGTGTGATGAATGATAAAGTAGGTATTAAATGAATGGAAAAAGGTTAGCTGATTTGATGAAGTCCAGTAGAGAACGATGGTACGGTCCCTGCATCCAAGCAATGTGTGAAGCAGGGTTGCTTGGTGAAAAACCTGCTACCATCAGGTGCCGGACCCTTGTAGGCTTGAGAGCTGGGCAGTCCCACAGTAAGGGATGAATGTCGTCCTCAATGTCCTCGTGTTTACATACCGGGCACCCTGGCCGAGGAAACAATTCTCGGTACTGAGGCCACTTCCGAGTTACGGCTGGTGTGAGGGCAACCCTGACCCGGATCCTCCTAAGCGCAACCTCCTCTGCTCGGGTAAGACCGCGGGGGAGGGTTACCGCACATGGAGGGATGAGAGCACTTGTGCGGCGCCGGAGGAGTTCCTTTCTTGATGAAAGGAGGGTAAAATTGTCCACTTTCTTCTTCCCTGGATGTGTATGTGTGCAGGCAGCGAGCATCAGTCAAGGCCAAGGTGAAGTACGTGGTGTGGAGCACCGACCTGAGCCACGTGGCCCTGCTGGCCAAGCACACGCTGACCATCTGCAACCGACGGCTGGACGTGCTCTGCAGCGTCCAGGAGAGCACGCGTGTCAAGAGCGGTGCCTGGGATGACTCGGGCGTCTTCGTCTACACCACCTCCAACCACATCAAGTACACCCTCACCAATGGAGACCACGGGATAATCCGCACGCTCGACCTGCCCATCTACATCACCCGCGTCAAGGACTCCAGCGTCTACTGCCTGGACCGCGAGTGCCGGCCCCGCGTCCTGGGCATCGACCCCACTGAGTATCGGTTCAAGCTTGCTCTGGTCAACCGAAAGTATGATGAGGTGCGTGTGCCCTGTTTCAGTGTTCAGTAGAAGAGAACACTGAGAAAAGTTCAGCGATGAACAGTGATGTTGGTTTACATGATAGCTCTTCTGTCCTAACATTAGTTGAACGGAGTTTTAAGTACATCTGAATTGGACGTCATTCACTCTGTCATAATTCTTCAGCTAGCAAAATGATTTATGACTACTTTAGATTTGCTTAAACCGAAGTCGGGAGTTTATTTTAACAGGCAGTCTGGAACCGAGGCTTTTCTTAAAAGAGTGGGTTGCCGGGCTAGTTGGTACTTTTGCATGGTGGTGGAACAGCGCAAGGGACGATACACAGGAAGATACAAAGAAAGCTGTGTCTTTCTTTATTTCTTCCTGTGTATCGTCCCTTGTGCTGTTCCACCACCATGCATTTCTCAAGTGAGCACTGTTAACGAAAGTAGTTCTCTGAGGTTAACATGAGTTTGCTCGTGAAGTTTTCTTTTTGAGCACTTCAACTAGGTTAACCCAGGCTGCTGTCTCAATTGGTGCATTATTGCTCGTGGTTCTAAGCAGGTTCGTTTGATCCTGGCCTGTAAAGGGGCGTCTTAGTAGCAGTGAAGTTTGGCAGTTTTCTTCTTTAGCAGTTTGCCTCATGTAGTGATAACCTCGATGTTTTGAAAAACCCAGGTTATTTCATGCTCTTGCATGCCGCGCCACATGGGAAGCACAGTCTGACATGGTAATGATACAGTTGTATTGCCAGCCTCAGATATGTATGTCCATTTGGTCAGCATTGTACTTATATGAAGGGCAGTTTTTTTTTAAGAATGCAAACATGGTATCTGTGCAGTGAATTCTGCTGCATCTGTTTTGTGGCGAGCCCTGGCGATGCATGTGGAAGGGTTTCTTTCCTTGCCCTTTGTGCTGTGGGAGTGCAAGTACAGTGTGCAGCATTCCGATTTGCCCTCTCCCCACCTTTCTCCTGCAGGTTCTGCACATGGTGCGCAATGCCAAGCTGGTGGGCCAGTCCATCATCGCTTACCTGCAGAAGAAGGGCTACCCCGAGGTGGCGCTGCACTTTGTCAAGGACGAGAAGACCCGCTTCGCCCTGGCCCTCGAGTGCGGCAACATCGAGGTGAGGCGTACTATGCTGGGAAGTGGGGGGTGGCAGCAGCTCATTTTCATGCCTTACTGCCGCCTCTAAAACTTAGATTATTTCTACCTTGGAATTGGCCATTATAGCTTTGTTCAGTTCAGCCGTGGTTCTCTGCACCGCCGGCACCGGTTCATGGTGCGCTGCACCAAAGCCCTCGATTCACAGCGCCCTCTGCACCACTGTCCGCGATTGATTTGGGTGCAGCCGTGGTGTCGCTGTGGTGCAAGGAACCTTGGCACCGTCCGCGAAGGAGGTGCAGAAAAATTGTGCACGTGTTGGCAGCCTTAGCAGACGACGTTTGCAGCCGACGATTGCAATGCTCGTCAATATCGATGGACAACTTATGGAAGTTTTCCCCGTCGCCGACGGATCCGGCGTCATTTTCCGTGAGAATGGCGGAGAAATCTACTCAACACGAGGTAGCTGTTCTGAGTTTTAGCTGCGAAGCGTTGTGGCAGGTCGCCCATTGCATGCGCGAGTTCACACGATTTTTTTTTTTCATACGGGGCAACAACTGTTTTGCCCACACGATGGCATCTCCACTGATGTCGAATAGGAAGTCCAGAACTCTTTTCAGGCACAGCGAAACCGACGACTCGGACACATCGAACGTGTCTGCGATCCTTTACATGCTGTTCTGCATGCCCAGGTAGCTGAGGGCAATGATCGAGGCACGACTTCTCGGCAGGAATTTGTGGGCGCCCTCCTCGAGGCGTCGGAAAATGCACAGGTGCCTCGTAACGCGCTGAAAGTTCCTCAAACGTCTTTCGTGACAACCTGAATAGCCTCACGAATCCAAAGCTGAAACATCTAGCTACAACGCTTTCGTAGTAATTGGGAATTCGGTTGCGGTCTGTTCGAACCAACTGCGTTGCTGCGAAGGAAAGCATTGCATTGGCTTCCTCATCCCCACCGTCTGAGGACTCCAGAAACTCCATAAAAATGACTTCGGTGATATTGTCGTCCATGATCTCGCGAGGCGCGAAAATAGACGCACCGCAAGAACTGACAGCACAACGGACAAGGCCACGAGCTGCGGCGAGCAGACGACGTGGCCTGTGCGTGCGCCCCCGATTTAAAATTGCCGCACCAGTGAGGTGTGGCGCTGCTGACGCACTGCACCTGCACCACAGAACTGGAACTGCACCGCGCGGCACCTGGCCGGCACCAGCGGAACTTTTTCAGAATTGGTGCTATGAACCAGTTCTGAATCGAACGAAGCTTATGATTGTTGAAATACAGTTAAACTCTGTGGCTTTATTTTTTTTAAATTTGGGTGTAAATTTTAAAGGTGTGGCCCTTGCACGAATTAAAACAAAACGTATTATCATATTTTTTCTCATCTAATCCAACACTAGGAGTGTAGCCCATACACAGGTGCGGCCCTTAGACGAGATAATACGGTGTGTTTAAACTCTAAAATATTAAACTGAAACATTTTGGAGCATTTCATGTTTCAGTTTTGTTTCGATCAGGTCTGAATATTCATGAACTTTTTGCTTTCGTAGCTCCCACTTTTTATGCAGCAGGGTCTGCATTCTTGTACACAGTCGATCACACTTGTCTAGAGTGCTCGAGAGGTGCAGGGGAAATGAGGCGACATTCTATAGCAGGTATTGACTTTCTCTGATAATGCTTGCGCTGGAGAGCAGCCGAATAGACACGTGAACCACACAGGCATCAGTGGCTTAACGCTAGCAAAGCAGTTGCGAAAAGATTTCACTTCATTTGCTCCACAGCACACTGCCCGAGCGCTCTAGACAAGTGTGATCGACTCTGTACCGGATGCTATCAGCTGGTGCACTGTTTTTCTGTTACGTGAGTAAAACTGAATCTGCTCCTCTTGACAGGTTGCGCTGGAGGCAGCGAGGACTCTGGATGACAAGAAGTGCTGGGAGAAACTCGGCGAAGCTGCCCTGCTCCAGGGAAACCACCAGGTAGGCAAAAGAGACTCGTAAGAATTTCTCATCAACATTGAAATTATTTACTTCTGACATTCCATGATTTTCAGTTGCACGGTGTGTGCTGGCAGTACTTGTTATTTAGCAGGTCATTGGCATCTCCTGAACAAGAGCAGTGTGAGATGTCCACTGTCGCTCTGACTGCTTGCCAGTTCTGGCTGAATAATGCAACGGAGAACTGCAATTCAGTTACGTTAGCATGAGCACTTGCATTGCTTGGATGGAGTGAAAATTTTGATGCTGCAAGACTGCATTTAGCCCGATTTAAGGGGACGGTTCATCATTCTAGAAAGTTGGTAAGAGCCTTTTTTATGAAGCTCTTTCTGCTACTTGCACAACACAGAACCACTGCATGCCCTAAGAGAGAACTATGGAGATTCAGATGGTTAGAGAAACGTTGCGCAGCCTAAGCTGGAGCTAAGAGGAGCAGGTGTTGTTGCTGCATGCAGCCATGCTATAAAAAACCATCATGGAGCATGCGGTAACACTGCTTTTGTTAGTGCTATGGCCCAGGGATGAGCTCTTGTCTGCCATCACACTCATCAGCGTGGAAGTCATCAAGAAGACCCTGCCGTGCGTGCTGCGAAGCGGGAAACTTGAGAGGAACCAGAACTAGTCTGAGCATTGGCATCGCATGAATACTGCTTAAAGCAGCACGGCGAATAGTAAAATGGCTCTCGCCGAACATTTATGCGCTGAGCAGCAAAGCTTAACGCTGGCTGTTTTCTTTTACTACTATTTTTCATGAGCAAGATCATTGTACGTGAAATGATTTGAGTATGAAGGCTGTTTCTACACACCTATTGCTGTTTGCATGGATGTGATAAAAGCTGGAACTCCAATTATAGTTCGTTTTTTTAGCTACTGATTGATTTCAAGGATTGTTTTGAGCCGTATAATTAGGGCTCAGTAAACCATAGGCTTCTTAATTAGGGAAAACAGTTCCATTTTCTTTCTAGGTTGGATAGGTGTAATTACAAGGAATGCGTAGATGAGCCTACAGTGCAGTAGCTTGAGAGGTGGTACTGTGAAACACAAGTCATCTCTGCTCGAAATTCATTTGATGTTGATGGTGAAGATGACAGCTGATGGGTGCGCTTGGCCAGCTTAGCATGTTTATTCTGCCCGGCTGGTTTGCTGCATAGCTGGTGTAGTTGGCGCCATCTATGGGAGCTTCTAGTGACAATGGCTACAACCTTGCGATAGCGAAGGAAACTTGTTAACCGTATGAGCATGCGTGTGGTCCATTCACTACGAAGAAAATACAATAAATTGCTTTATGGCAATCATGTTCATTACAAGCATGTTCAACTACACTTGTAGTTTTTCAGTTGTTCAACCGCACCTTATTTTTGATATTTTCTTAAAGCCCTTCATGTCAAGACTCAAAAAAATTTGTTTGTGGAAGCAGTAACAGGCACATCATTAGCTCCAGATTAATGCTAGTAGGGGCCACTAAACTACTTGCATGTACATCTCTTTGGAGCATTGCATTGTCCATAACGTTGCATTATCACCTGTACTCTTCTTCTTTCCTCCAGGTGGTGGAAATGGCGTACCAGCGCACCAAGAACTTTGACAAGCTGTCGTTCCTCTACCTGATCACGGGCAACCTGGAGAAGCTTCGCAAGATGCTCAAGATTGCTGAGATACGCAAGGACACGAGCGGGCAGTTCACCAATGCCCTCTACCTGGGTGATGTGCAGGAGCGCATCAAGATCCTCAAGGTGAGCTTTCGGATTTGATTTGCCTTTCTCGTAATGCTTTCTCATTAGAACCCTCATCTGTCTCGGAGAAATCTGTCTGTCTCTCATGCCTCAAGGCTTGGGTGGCAGGTGGAAAAAGGGGAGAGGAAAATCCCCTTCTCTACTTTCAGGGGAGGTTAGGGAAAGGGAAGACAGAAAGAGGGTGGTAGGGAATGGGGGGTATGGCCCTCTCCCACTCATGGGTGGCAGCGGAGGCTGTTCCATCCAAGGGGGGGGGGGGGGGGGGGGGTCACTAATGCTGGCGCATACTCTGCTGCATTGATCGCATTGATTGTGTATACCTTTTCTTTTTACTTCAAAGACAAGTTTTTGAGTTCCTTGTCGAAGGGGGCCCACCTCTGTGTACAGAGTCTCTCCACTGGCGCTTTTCACTGAGACTGTAGTTGTAGATAAAATACATTAGACTTCCATTAATTTGTCAATTTTCGGACATAAGTAATTTGACCTGGAATTACCTGGAAGTCAAATTGGAAATCGCACATTTGGAGTTGCATCATTCTGCGACTTCTGTTGGTAGCCATCTGGCGCTGTACGAGATAATAGGCACCATATAAGCATTCAGACGTTCTTGCTAAGTAGCAGGAGTGCTTTGTTTATTCTTGCTTTCATGTTCGGCTATGAACTGGACGGTACATAGCAAGCTGTACTCTCACTTCTTGATTTATTGGATGTGAGGTGCACCTAACGCATGGCACTATGGTGCGGTACATTGCAGGCATGCCTCTATTTCTAATGAGTCAACTGTTTAGAGTGGAGGGCCCTGTGGTGTCTTTAGTCTTCTCTGACCCTGCTTACCTGCACTAGTATGGGCACTGAGTAGTAGTAGTAGTAAAGACTTTTATTTGACCATAATTTATAGGCCGAGCATGTCGACCGCCTGGGCGACCAGAAGCCGCTGTTCTTCTTCCCCTTCAGCGCCAAGCCAGTCGAGCCAGGTGGTGATGGATAGAAAGGGTGGGGGGAAGGAACCCGACTGCTGAGCAGCCGGGCAAAGAAGAGGCAATGGGCCAGGTCCGCATAGATGCAGGGGCAGTTGGGACAGGAAGGGTCCGATCGATAGCGATAGAGGAAGAGGCGGGACGGGGTGATAACGGCATTCATCTGAATGTGCCGAAGAAGGCGAGACTCCGGCACCGTGAGTGATGGATGAGGAGGAGGGTAAAGGCGTTTGTCGAGGCGGAGCTCAAGGTAGACCTCTTTTATGGTGCGGCGAAGGGTGAGCCTCCCACCGTCCTCCGAGGGCTTGGGCCAGGGAATCAACGGTGCCCGGAAAAGTGTGTGGCGGGCGAGCTGATGGGCCAGCTCATTGCCGTCAATCCCTGAATGCCCAGGGACCCAGCGGAGGAAAACGATGGAAGGCTGCAGTGCGGAGACCGCTCGTTCGACCTCCTGTTGGAGAGAAGGGGTCAGGGTGCGTTTCTGTATGTGGTGTATAGCGGCTTGTGAGTCTGAATAGACTGTGTACTCTTGGAGAGAGGGAAGGAGGGCAAATGACTGGAGGGCATGCGCAATGGCGAGGACCTCGAGGGACAATGCGTCTGGAGGGTGTAGATACGGCCCGCTGGTGTGGGTTTCAGGAGCAGGGAGGTGTGGATGGTACAGGGCGTAGCCGCAGGAACCTCGAGGAGCCACGAAGGAGGCATCCGTGTAAGCTACACCCTGGGTATCAAAGAGAGGGGAATGGTGCTGTGCGGCCGCATGACGACGTCCGGCGTGCAGGACGGGGGACATGTTGGTCGGGAGGGGAAGGATACGAAGATTGGGAGCGGGGGTGGGAATAGGAGAGGTAAACGGGGAGATTGGAATGGGCGAGATACCCGCTTGAGTCAATAACCACTGACCCTGACGGGTAAGGGAAAGCCGGGCAAGTTGCGAGTCACGATGGAGACTGAGAAGAGAACGAAGAGGATGGAAGAGGCCTGTGGCAAAGAGCTTAGTGGTAGAGGTAGTGATAGGGAGGTTGAGAGCTGCCTTGTAGAGGCCCACAAGGGCAGTCTCGAGAGCGTTAAGTTGAGTCTGAGTGAAGGAAGCGTAGGGTGCAAAGTACAAGACTTTGTTGAGGGCCAGCGCGTGGGCAACGCGGCACGCGTGAGCCTCGTGGAGACCTGAGCGTCGAGTGACCACGCGCCGCAGGAGGTGAGTTACAGAGTGGCAGGTGGTGACAGCGCGGTGGAGGGCTTGCACATTCTTAGCCGCATGCAAAGGGAAGCCAAGAACTTTGCACTGTGTGACGACAGGAATGGGAGAGCCAGAAAGGTGGAGAGAGACGAAGTGGTTGTGTGAGCGCTGGTAGGAGGAATGGTTGAGAAGGAGAAGCTCGGATTTCTCAGGAGCAGGAGAGAGGCCAGCGGTGGTGAGAAAGGAGTCGATGAGATCTAGGCCACGTTGCAGGGTGTCCTGTACGTGACCGGGAGAGCCAGATGAACACCAGAGAGTGATGTCATCGGCGTAAAATATATGATGCAGGTCGGGAATTTCAGCTAGCTGGGAGGCGAGAGGGGCCATAGCGAGATTGAAAAGGGTAGGAGAGAGAACAGCACCTTGAGGAGTGCCACGGGTGAGGTGGTGTGGGTTAGACAAGTGGGTATCTACTCGAAAGCGAGCCACACGTTCAGAGAGGAATGAGCGGATATAGGAGTACATGCGGGAGCCACAATCCAAAGAGGCGAGTTGAGAAAGGATGTGATCGTGGCAAACACCGTCAAAGGCCTTGCGAACATCGACAGTCACAAGTGCGTAAATTTGAGTGGGTGTAGGGGACAGGAACGTTTGCTGGAGAATCAGAAACATGTCCTGTGCACAGACGCGGCGTCGGAAGCCAATGAGAGAATGGGGGAAGAACTCCCGTGCCTCAAGAAAATCAGAGAGGCGAGTCAGAGCCATTCGCTCAAGGGTCTTACCAACGCACGACGTCAGGGAGATTGGGCGGAGGTTAGAGAGAGAGGGAGGTTTGCCCGGCTTTGGAATCATAGAAATAAGGGAGGATGTCCAGGAGCTCGGCAAGCAGCCGCTCTCCCAGGCCTCATTGTAGGTTTGAAGGAGGAATTCTTTGGCGCAGTCAGGAAGGTTACGAAGTGTGGTGTATGTAATGGCATCCTCACCGGGAGCCGAGCGTGTAGAATTAGCAGCCAGAGCAGATTCGAGCTCCCGGAGAGTGAAGCATTGGTCCAGATCGGGGTTAGGTCCACCTGAGTACACCGGGTAGGAGGGTGCCAGAGGGGGCGGGAGGTAGAGAGAGGCGAGTTGATCAAAAACTTCGGAGGGAGTCCCCTGAGTGAGGGCTTTAGCTAGAGTGGGAGCAAGGGCAGGCTTATTGCCAAGGAGGGATTTAAAGAGAGACCATGCGGATCGCGAGTGCAATGCAGAATCAAGGCCATCACAAAGAGCACTCCAACGAGAGTGCTCGAGGGAGGCGCAGTGGGCGACGATCTCAGCCCGCAGAGCAGTGATCCGGGAGGAAAGTTGGGCATTGTGTGGTTGGGAGCGAAAGGAGCGTTGAAGACGTTTACGGCGACGCCATAAACGGATAAGGTGTGGATCTGGGTCCTGGATTGGGTAACGAGAGCGAACGCGACGGCTACTGGACGTGAGCGCTGCAGAGATGCGCGACGTCCAGTCGTCGTAGGATTGAAAGGAGTCGGAGGCGAGATTAGTGCGAAAAGCATGCCAGTCAGTGTGAATAACCGGATGACAGCGAGGGATGTGGGAAAGAGAGGTGGTGATATGGATGAGAAAGTGGTCACTTAGAAGAGTTTCGGCTGTCACCTGCCAGTGAAAGGAAAGTGAACCCCAAGAGAAAGTGAGGTCGGGTGTCGTGGGGCATTGTGAGGCAATGCCCGCTCGAGTAGGAGAGCCAGGAGTATTAAGAAGGGTGAGGTGGCGTTCCTGGGCCAGACAATGCAGGAGGCGGCCGGGTTTGAGGGTTTATCAGCTCCGATCACGTCACCACCAGGCTCCTTCGCCGCCATAGTTAAAGGATCCTCGGTGCCAGCGTCCCTCTCTTCCACTACACCACCCTCTCCATCCTTGACTGACGCGAGCCGCTCCTTCGACCTCCGGCTCGCAATGCTGGAACGCCAGCAGCGAGAGCAGCAGCGCATTTCCCACGATCTACAACAGCAGATACATGCCTTGACTCAAACCCTCCAGACAACCACCTCCTCTCTTACCTCCCAGCTTAGCAAGCTAAATGAGCACCTTGCCACGTTCCCCACTCCCTCCTCCAGCGCCCAGGTCGCCCCTTTGGCTGACCTTGTCGAAACCACCACACAGGCACATCACACTCGCTTGGTTCAGCTGGAAACTTCGGTTCTCCAGATTCTTACCACCCTCCAAGCACAATCAAAGCAATTGGAATCTTTCACATCTATGCTCCAATCCGTCCATGAGTCACTGCCCCCGGCAAAAAAGAAGGAACGCGTACCATCGCGTTCCTCTCCACTCTCATAATGGCGTTTGGCGAGGACCTCGAAATTGTGCAGTGGAACTGCCGAAATCTTTGCCACAATAAGACCCCCCTCCACCAGTACCTACTCACCCGCCCCTCTCTGCCTCATTTTCTCCTTCTCCAGGAGACCCGGACGGCCCGCAATGTCCCAGGCTACCGCGCCTACCATGCCACTACGGCCACGCCACTTGCGTCTATTTATGTACGCAGTGACGTGCTCGTAGAGCAAATTGACATCCCCTCCACCCTCCTTAAATATTTAGTTTGTGTGGTTTATTACCACCCTTCTTCCCGCATCTCACTCGTCCTTTTGTCTTTTTACAACCCCCCTGTCACTTCCTCTTTATTCTCTGCTCTGGGCAAATTCCTTCACTCTCTTCCTTCTACCTCCCATCTCCTCTTTGGTGGTGACTTTAATGCCCCTCACACACTCTGGGGCTACCCACAAACCCTCAAACCTGGGCACTGAAATACAGCACCAACCTACCCATGTGTTTATACGTCAGAAGTGGTGAGCTGGATGTGATGGAAGGCATTTGGTGAAGTGTAGTTTAGAACAGCTCTATGTATAGGCACTCATGTGGTGTTTGTAGAGAATCGGATTGAGCTAGAAGTTGAATTGCACGAGAGCAAAGTTTCGAAAGACGCCTACACTTGCAAGTGCAGAAGATACATCATTGTGCCCTTTCTGGGTTCTTTGTGTATCCCTGAAATTCAAAAACCACTGTTTTCTGGAGTATGGAACTGTCCAGCATTCTTTTTCCTTTATCAGCTTTGTCCCGTGTTGTTTAAAGCGAAAGCTTTACTGGCCGCGAACTTGCGATTTCTTCGTGCCGGTGCTCCGAGGAGGCACATGACATCACAACGCGCGCCTCGCCGCGGAGCCGGACCGGTCTGGCCGGGCCGGCGGCGGCTGGCGCACTCGCCGCGAAATAGAGACATGCTCCAAGTCTCCTTCAGTGCAGTCAGAGTGCGCCCAAGCCGCCGAATGCGTCGGCGGTCAAGCGCACTTGAAGTATAGAGGGTCTCGCTTTGGCCGACGTGACATCGCCATGCAGCGCGCACGCGCGTGTTACTCCGGAGTATAAATGCGCCTTAACAGAGCCTGCGCTTAACCGCTAACCAACATATTCGGTGGCGACATCTATGGGAGCGACTGAAACTCCCCCGCACGCTCACTGAATAAAAAAAAAAACAGCCTCTGCCGAGGCTCGGAATCGAACCAGGGCCTTTGGTGTTTGAGGCGGAGACACTACCACTCCGCTGCGACAGCTCAAGCTTTAACCATGAGTAAAGGCGCATCTAGTGAATGCACTCTTGCGATGCAGAAGTCTTCTCGCTTTCGCTATGTATATCCTGGCCCAACAGAGCTAGGCCGTCAGCAATTTTCTGTCTCTCTCTCTCCATTTTTTTTGTAAAATATGGTAGTTTGTTTGTTTGGAAATGCTCACCTGTTTCTTGCTGCCACATTTCAGAACTGTGGCCAGACATCCCTGGCCTACCTGTGCGCTCGCACGCACGGCCTCGCGGAGGAAGCAGAGGCACTCGCGCCGCTGGTGCCCAATGCAGAGTCTCACAGTGCCCCGGATCCGAACGCCATCCTTCTGATGCCGCCCGTGCCCATCCAGCCGTGTGACGAGAACTGGCCTCTGCTGAGCGTAACGAGGGGCTTCTTTGACACTGCCGCCACGGGCAAGAAGACTGCCATTGCTGCAGAAGTCACGGAGGTGGATGCTGAAGGTGAGTGTAAGGGTTTGCTTTTTGCGAGTGAAGATGTCTTCTGGAACTCTGCTGGTATTTTTTTTTTAGTTTGAAGTTTATCGCTGTCACCATTAATATTTAAGCCGGATTGATTGTTGCTACTAGGCTGTTTCTAAAAGAGTAATTGAGCACTACTTATCTCAAACAAGCACGCAAAAAGACATGACAGGACATCATAAATTATCTCAGAATTACACGCAAAAAGGCATGACAAGACATCTTAAATAAGTAGGTCTCAATTGCTTATATGAAAGAGTCAGAATACCCCCTTGAAAATCCTATGCAAAAGTATTGCACTCTTGTTCGTGTTTATGGAACTGCCATCCAGCGGGATGTTTGATATATTGAATGGCGTGCTGTGCCCCTGCAAGTGGCACTTTTTCTAACACAGCTCTTGTCATCACTTTTCATGTGCAAAGGTAAATCAGCCGTGCAATTTTGGACACTTGATGCAACGCTAGCACTGTAAAACCTCATCACGGGGTCAACGTGGAATGTGCTTGGTGCAAGCCTTCAGTCTCTCGTGGTCATTTTTCACATTATGTCGCTGTCATGTGGAAAAGCTAGAATGTGGTAAACTGCTTGTTTTGTGGTGAAACCAAATTAATTGTCCAAAGGCTAGCGCTTGCATCACCTGGTGGGCTTCACTGCTGAAGACATCTAGGAAACCAGCTGTACCTTAATTTCAATAGGAAGTGATTCTATTTACAGTGTACTGTCGACATTACTAGACCCCGTAGTTTAAGCGGTGACTGTAGTTCCAAACACCATCCGTTGTGGCTTTGATGCAAAGGTGGCTAGGCCTAGTCACACCTAGTGAGCGGTGTGCTGCCAGTTCTCTGGCTTGTGGCATGTTGCTGCAGAAGCGCGTCGCTAGCATGGATGCAGTGCATTCTTGCTTCTTGGTTGTAGATTAGCTTACGTATTGCCATGTTTTATATATATAATTATTGGTATACAGTCATCATCATCATCAGCCCGACTACACCCACTGCAGGGCAAAGGCCCCTTCTATGTCTCTGTTAATTAAGCTGGTTAATTCAGACCCTTTTTATTTGCAAATCCGAATAATTCGAACTGCCGGCGGGGTCCAAACCAACACCCATCTAAGTCTATGGCGTTGCATGTTCACTAATCTGGATGCTATGGGTGTTAATTCGAATGGGCTCCTGAATGTGTGACCACCACAGCAAGCGATCGTCAAAATAACTCTACCCAAACCTTAATTGGATGCTGCAGAATAGCCCGCGCAGCGGCAGGTGTGACGAAAAACGGGCAGCCCCGTCTCCAGGAATAGTCCGACTGCTTAGTTTTGGTTTTGCTTTGCTGAGCTTCTTGCCAGCCTGTGGCGACGCACCTATCGGCCACATATCAGCCAGCCAGCCGGGCCAGCAGCACACCGTTTCTGGTGCCACAGCGTGTTTTTCTTGCTTCCATCCACGTGACTCTTCCATAGTGCTGAAACTGCACTTCGCTGTTTGTACAATGAAACCTTCTTGCACGCGATGCAGCCACTGTGAAGGGGCTCGAGCGTTACTTCGTCATACTGTGAAGGATGAACATTTTGGAGCACTTCAGTTGATGGTCCCGACAGTATGCACGTGATATGATGGAAATGATAAAAATAGTCAATGTTGCACAGTTATCTCAAAAGCAGGTCTAGTCTTTCACCAAATAAATTTGCCATAATGCAAGCAGTTCATGTTAATTTTTGCGCATATGTTTGACATTTCGAACTTCGGGTAATTCGAACACCTCTTATGGTCCCTTGAAGTGTGAACTAACGAGCTTTATTGTATTCCACTATTTCGTGATCCCTTTCGAGTTCGATATATCAGGGATCGACTCGATCCTCATTGTGTATCGACCTATGACTTCTTTATGGCAATTGTGTGAAGAGGAGAGCGCACCTGTTGATATTTACACATCTTTGCATCGTGTTATATGCTTGCCATAGTGGACAAAAAGAATTCTTGTGGCTGTGATAAAAGCACAGCTGCTGCTCTAGCTTAGATTACAATAGACTCTAAATCACGAGTATTTAGTGTGCTTAGTGCAAGTTGTGTTGATAAACCCTTTCATTACAATTTACCAGGCTGGGGTGATGATGCTGAGCTCGCCTTGGACGAAGAAGGCAACGCTGCCGAAAAGGAGCCAGTTGAAGCTGCTGAAGCCGGAGAGGGCGGATGGGACGTCGACGAAGACATCGAGTTGCCTCCGGAACTTGCCGAAGCTGCAGGGCCCACCCCTGGTGCTGGAGACGAGGGTTACTTTGTGGCCCCGACCAGGGGCATCTCCCAGACCCAGCAATGGGTCAACAACTCCAAGCTTGCCGTCGATCATGTCTTGGCAGGGTCATTCGAGTCAGCCTTCCGCCTGCTCCACGACCAAGTCGGCGCAGTCGTCTTCGAGCCACTGCGACCGCTCTTCATGGCAACATTTGCACGATCCCGCACGGCATTCCAGGGCTTGCCTGAACTCCCCTGTCTCTACGGACATCCTCTGCGCAACTGGAGGGACGCCAACTCTGCCAAGACTGGCCTCCCTGCTGTTGGTTGCAAGCTCTCAGACCTGCTCGACCGTCTTCAGGTGTGCTACCAGCTGACCACCTCTGGAAAGTTTTCCGAAGCCGTCGAGAAGTTCAGGGCTCTCCTCCTCTCGGTCCTTCTGCTGGCTGTTGACACGAGACAAGAAATGGCAGAAGCCCAGCAGCTCATCGAAGTGTGCCGCGAATATGTCCTGGGTCTTTCCTTGGAGACCGAGCGCAAGGCCCTTCCCAAGGAGACTCTTGAACAGCAGAAGCGAGCCTGCGAGATGGCAGCGTATTTCACGCACTGCAACTTGCAACCGGTCCACCAAATTCTGACTCTCCGCACTGCACTCAATCTGTTTTTCAAGCTGAAGAACTACAAGACTGCAGCGTCTCTCGGCAGGCGGTTGCTAGAACTGGGTCCTCGCCCTGACGTTGCTGCGCAGACTAGGAAGATCCTCCAAGCTTGCGACAAGACACCGACAGACCAACACGAGCTGCGTTACGATGAGCACAACCCATTTGCTCTGTGCGGCAAGAGCTTTGTGCCAATCTATAGAGGAAAGCCAGAAGTGAAATGTCCACTGTGTGGCACCAGCTACCTTCCAGAGTTCAAGGGCTCTGTGTGTGCTGTGTGTTCTGTGGCTGAGATTGGCAAGGATACCATTGGTCTGCGCATCAGCCCCATTCAGTTCCGTTGATGCTCTGTCGCTGGTTTCTTGTTGTAGAGGTGACACCTTGTATATGCCTTGGCAGTGCTTTGTGCTTTGTTTTTGTTTTTCTTTGAGAGGGACTGAAATTTGCTCTGTGCTACTCTCCATTCCAGTGAATAAACCGAGCGGCTGTCAGTGTAAGAGTTCATATCTTTTGCTCTTTTTGAATGACGTTTGTGCACACATTCAACTACTACTAATCTGATAAAATGTGTAAGCTTGTTCCAAAGCCCATAAATGGGTGCTATGCCAAAAAGTGCTTGTTTGGCCATACCGGAAGGATAGCCTGTGTTCTGATGTGGTCATGTTGAGCACATGATGAGGTCATGGTGAGGTCACTTGGCTTGAGCAGCTGAGATACACTAAAGTAGTGGAAATGCATATGCCTTTCAGGCACCATTTTTGTTTTGATGAAGACGATTATTCCACCCGAATAGTATACATTCAGGCTTGAAGAAAGGGAATTTGTTAGTTTTCCAGCAAGAAGGGCCAGCGGGTAAGTTTTTACAAGCGTGTGCCAAATTCCATACCCAGTGTCAGACTAGTTAAAAATAGTCACATCAAAATGCTCGGATTTGTCAAGTAAGCATCCTATGGATCATGGAATCCCTTTGATTTTCGAATGTGCACAATAAGCTCGAACTTGAGCAAAAACAATTCATGTTATCACTCGCGGCATAATCAGTCTGCATGAAAATTGCGCATGATATGCTACATAGCTATTTCCTGAAATATGTACAGCGTTCGCTATATGGCACAAGAAAACTTGTTTGCAACAAGGAAGATGCTCAATCTATTGAAACAATGAAATCACTGCTAGGTGCAGTACTGTTAGAAAAAATTTTGCTATGTACACAATTGCATACAGAGCGCCTTAAAGGTATATGAAAGCAGAAGGTCTGTGGAAGGGCGCACCTGACGCGAGCGTTAATTAGTGCCATTTAGTATCTGCATGCTTTGGCAGGAACACAGTGAGCTTCTAGTCTTCGTTCAAAGCTGTGGCTGCCTCTTTGTAGGCCATGAACACAGTCCCCGTCAATCTAAACTTCCCCTTAATATGTAACAGCCAATTCTACATTCCTACAAAAGCGCTGCAACGCCTCTTTTGAAGTTTAGCTTTCCTCAGTTCTGCATGTTCTCCTGAAATTCTGGAGCGCTCCACTATGGCACCTCTTTCTTCCTTTCTCCTTTCACTCCCTCCTTAGATATACTGCATAGATACTGTGCCATTTCTTTCCCCCAAAAGCAATTCTTCATTTTTCACAATTTTTTTAACGAAAAGGTGTTTATGAACGCAATTTTTTCCGCATATCGTAAGACTGCACCGTAACAGATTTCAAGGAGGTCTCTGGTACAAGCCAGAATCCATTTTAATTTATTGTAATGCAGTTGATCGAGAAACTTCACTCTGGCCACATTTCGTGTGGTCAGTGCTGGAAGTTGTAAAAAATAAACTTAGCTGAAGTTTAACGCCTTTTAACTCTTTCGAGTCTATACATGAAGTACTGTTGAAGGGCATCCTAAATTACACTCGCGTATTCCAAAGCTTTTCTGATAATATTCTTATATTTGGGCGATCTTGCTGCAGTTTCCTTTCTTAGAAAGCCAAGTTTGCGTTGAGCCGAACTGCAAATATGATTTCTTACCCAGAAATTCTGGACAAAGGCATTTTCTCAACGTGAAAGAGTTTATGACCGCAGTTTCTTCATATATTGCAAGATTTCACTATAAACGTCAATATATCCGCAGATCTCCCGTCGGCAGGCTCGGATTTTTTTTTCTATTAATGTTTTTTGCTTTCGTCAAAAACGTTCCCTACTTGGTTTTCTATGCCAGCTTAACTGCTCGGTACGAGTGATGGAAAAACATTAAAACAAAGATTTTTGCTACGCATCGAACGAATGGACCGTTACCTTCAATATTTCCATAACAGTACCTTACAATATTCCAATATTCAAAATTTTTGTCCGCGAATGCTGGACATGTTATGATCACTCCATTTCAGGTTGTTAGTAATAACGACGCCAAGATATTGCAGTGTGGTGACGAGTGATTTCATTGTTGTTAATTGCGTATGACAAACTACAAAACCTTATTTCAATTGGTAATCTAAAATGCCTTCCGCACATTAATGCACATATCCCGGCCACTCCGACATTTCTCAAATATTCCTTTAACAAAACCTGGTCATGAACATTTTTCATGTGGCACAATAGCAGACAATCATGTGCGAATATAACTCTTGAAAAGGGGCGTGTACATCCTTTGCAATATCGTTTAAGTACAGCAGGAATAAAATGGAACGCTAAACGGACCCTTATCGAACTTAAGGCGACTCATCTAAGGTTGATGATTGTTCACCATCAGTCTCAATGAATTGCGTAAAAAACCATGAGAGAGACGTCAGTCTGGTCTGTGCTGGTTGACTGCGCAGCCAGGCGGAAATTATGTATGTGAAGGAGCTCAATTACAAGACTATTCATTAAATGTAACTAACTAGCCAACCTATTCATTTTGATTTTGGGACGCACGATTAAGTTGCGTAATTGGAACGTCGGCATCGAAGGAGAGCTCAATTTTTGCATGTTTTGAATCGGCATTGTGAGTGAGATATTCCGAGAGTCAAAAACATGCTTTTGAATGCTCGTTGAGTTGGCTTTCCCTCGCCGACAAATTTATAAGTTGGTGTCGCTGCGCGCGGTATCGTCGCCGAAGTCATGTCGACTGCTTCTACATATTACAGTACACAAACTGCGTCTGTATTTGCTGCATTATAAATTCGAGCGGCGTCATTATGTCAACGCATAACGCCAGTGAGCCAACTCAACGAGATTTCAAAGGCACATTTTTCACCTTCAACATTTCGGATCACGGTATGCTGAGAAATTTTTAAGAAATATATAAACTGAGCTCGCCTTCGAAGTAGAGGACCTTCAATCTCGCAACATAATCTTCAGCCCAAAGCTTGAGCGACTCAGGCCCATAATCTTGAGCGACTCAGGCTATGAGGGACGCCGTAGTGGAGGGCATCGGATAATTTTGACCCCACTGGGGTTCTTTAACGTGCACTGACATCGCACAGCACACGGGCCTCTAATTTCGCCTCCATCGAAATTCGACAGCCGCGGCCGATATCGAACCCGCGTCTTTCGGGAGAGCAGCCGAGCGCCGTAACCACTGAGCCACACCGCGGCGGCTTATTAACTAATCGCCTTTGATTTATCTCTGTGACGCCGTCTTTGTCAAAAGTAACCGAACAACGGAGGTTTGTTTTTTAGGCGCGTCTAAAAAACGAAACGAAACCTTTCGACCTTTAGGGGTGCCGTAAAGGCTCCGCTATACGGTTGAGAAGCAAAAACCTGCTGCTCGGTTACTTTTGGCAAAGGGGGGTACATAATGTCTGCCTTGCTGTAAAATCTGCCTACACAGACCGGATCGCATGTATTCAAAATAAATATTCGTGGAGATAAAATAAAAACACCAAGTACTCAATTGACTGCCGCTATAAAACCTGACTGCATTTCGAGTCGTCCAGTTCACTGACCACCGCCCGAGGGCAGCTTCCAGCTTGCGAGACGCCCCATGGACACACCTCTCACTAGACTGACACTAAATCCTCCGGCGGCGCCAGCAATACCTCGAAAGAGACACGCGATTGTCCGGCCCCGTCCGCAGACGTCGTCGCAGGCCGAGCTGCCGGCCGTTCCGATGACAATGGAAGATGCGTTCGTAAACGCTCGAGCCTCGGGCCGCGCAAGACGCACAAGTGCCGGCTCGCTCCGCAGAAGGCCACATGGAAGTCGCAGCTGCGCACACGGACCGAGACAATAACGGAAAAGGACCTGCAAAGTGCGGTGCGTTTCACCCAAGTGAGCTGCGCCTTCTTTCCGTGTCCCTCCTGGAAGATGCAGTCTAAACAGAAAGGAGTAAAAAGCGAGTAAGCTCCGGTTTATAAAAGGAAGTGCGCTAGAAGACAGCTTACTCTCTTTTGAAGCGAAAAGCTTCACTACGCTAGTTAAAGCAGCCGTCGCGTAGGCCGGAGAATGACCTTCAACGACCTTCAGGCCAACCACGTTAGCCGTGTATGACCATATGGGGTACAGTTATCGTGTACAACCCTTGATTCCTGACCTTTATAGCCATGACCTTTTAGTTGACCTTTGACATTGCGTGACCTTTGGGTTGACCTTGAGAACATCCGACGGGGTGATGTGAAGCCACGTGATGACATCCTATAGGGGTGTCATAACACCATGTGATACCACGTCATAGCCACGTGGTCATGTGGGTATACATAGAACGGCTGTCGCGAGCGTGTAGCGGAGCTGCCATGAACGAGCCTGAGACGCTTAGCTAGCGTGCTTGCTTTTGGCTGAATTGCAGGGTTAGCCAAGTTAAGCCACTGCCAATTTTTTTAATTCCGTTATCGATGTATTCGTGTTCAGAGTGTGGACTGCCTATAGCAGGTTTTTCAGGGAAGACTGAGTAATTTTCAAAAATAGGCTTTTTGTGTTTAAGATGTGGTTTTGCGGCATAGTATTACCAGTATTGGCGGACACTGTAAAGCCGGTGGATTGTCTTAAGTACTAAGCTGGTTAACTAACTTCTGACAATAACTTCTTAGCTATCACAGCTAGGCAACTGGTTGCAAGTAGAAATTTGCAGCCGGTCGTTAGTAATAGCCTTCATAGTTTTTAGTATTTCGAGAACGCGATTATACTCGGTGCTGTAGCTTTACAAAATTGCCTACATTGTGCCAACATACAAGCGCTTTCGAAAAGCCTGCAGGCAAAGCAACCTTTCCAGTGCACGTAACTTGTCGAGCCACCGTGCCATGGGTAAACACGTTTTCTGAATTCTATAAATTGATATGGCTATTACTATAATGACCGGCTCCAGGTCTCTGATTGGAACTAGGCACTTAACTGTAATAGTTAAAAAGTTAATTATTAAAAATTAGTTAAACATCTTACTACTCAAGACGATTCATCGGCTTTCTGATGTCCGCCAACATTGGTAATACTATGCTGAAAAAAACACATTTTTAGCTAAAAAAACCTATCTTTGAGAATTACTTAAGGACTTCCCTGAAACACTTGGCAGATCAAGCAGTAAGCTCAACATCGCAGTATTGCGGTGATAGGCGTGGCTTGATTACCGGGGGAGTTTTTTTTTTCATTCACGATGCAGTCTCCTAGCGGTCAAAGAAAAATCACATCGCGCCTATTTCACAGCGCGATGAAATTTCCTGGCGCCGAAAAAGCATTTGCAGAGGACAAAGTAAAACTTCGTAGTGCAAGTACTTTGCTTTGAAAGGCCTTCTTGTGCTCACATGCCCAAAGCTCCCTCGAATCCATTTACCTTCAATTTATTTTCTCTTCAGTTCGAAATTACTCCGGAGCCCTCCACTACGGCACCTCTTTCTTCTTTCACACCCTCCTTTATCCCTTCCCTTACGGCGCGGTTCAGGTGTCCAACGATATATGAGACAGATACTGCGCCATTTCCTTTCCCTAAAAACCAATTATTATTATTATTATTATTATTATTATTATTATTAAACAATTACAGACAGAAATAAGTCATCAAAGACAATAAACCATCTAATCATTTAGGCTTGCCTTGAAAGTGGCTTGCCGCGTATAGACAAGCCAATAGGAGTTGCGCGCCGGTTCCGCAGTTGCTACAGCTATTGAAAAAAACGTTGGAGATCACTGCGGCTACCCGCGTTAGAGGAATGCGAAAGCATTGACGCTTCCTCGACACTCGTCGCCTTTCTTTGCCCTTCTTTGAGTCCACTGACGTTTGCTTCTAATTAATTAATTAGTCTGTCAATCAAACTTTTGTTCGATTAATTACCACTCATCAAAAACATTTTAATCCATTTCCAACTTTATTTCCACTTCTTTGCCTATTTTCTCGCTATTTTGCCGTCCACGGCTGTTTCCCCGTCCGCTCACTGTATCGACGTCCACTCTATTCCGACGTCTTTTAACATTATTGGCTGTAATTAATTAACTAACCATCCTATTGACATCAAATTTTTTTCGCATCATCCTCACATCGTCCTCTATCGATCACAACAGTTCGTTTGATGCTATCTCTTCTGAATAAGTCACAATCGCTGAGGACACTTTTTGGTGACACGCTTTCCTGACACGACCCCGTGGACATAGCCTAGAAATGCTTTCGCATTAATAAAAAAAATGATAGAGAAGTGCGCATCAAAGCGCAGTCGTCGCCAGGCTCGTTCCGGTTCTAAGAAGAAGATAGAAGCCCAGCCCTCGTGATCATATTGACGACGAAACGGAGCCTGTCATCGCGAAAGCTCGCTGCCTCTCGTATTGTCCTGCCCGCAACTGCCGCTGTCTGCGCAGTTGATGGAGTGTCGTTATCTTTGAAAAGAAGTCAACGACGTTCACATTTACCTTTATTTTAACTACTTGTTAAAACGGTTCGTCGAACAGCTTTTAAGTCGAGTGATTTCAGGAATAATTTAATCGGCCAGGAAATATAAGGCTGCACGAATGTAATGTCAGCGCCTTCGAAAGTGTGAGACTAGACAGCCGTCTCCGTGACTCAGTTGGCAGAGTTGCGGGATTACGCCAAACGCGGAGGTCGTTGGTTCGAGTGCCGCCGGTCGTTTACCTTTCTGCTGCTCTTTGCACTCCAAACACGAATGCGTCTGTATTAGAGGAAAAAGGGGATAGGCTGTCTTTTAGCCCACAGCCTTTAACAAAAGGAAGTGCGCTAGAAGACAGCTTGTTTTATTTCTACTCCTTTCTGATTAGAGTGTGTAAAATTATCTTCTATCTAAAATAACTTCTAAATGAATTTTGTCCTCCAATTCGTACAACTAGAACAAGTTAGTAACGTTTCCCCAATACTTTAGGACAGTTTACTCCCTTTGTACTGCTTTCCGTCTATAGAGTGTGCAAGTTATCTTCTAACTAAACTAACTTCTCAGTCCATTTAGTTCTCCAGTCTGTATAACTAGAATAACTGAGTAACGTTTCCTCAATACTGTCTTGGCCTTTTCATGTAGTCATGCTCTTTCGTTGCACGTTCTGGCACAATTATGCAAATTACGCAAAAATATATTGGTTCTCGGTGCAGATAACCGCAGGCACCAAGTTCTTGAGGTATGCGAGAAGCGTGTACCGCGAAACCCCCCGTGCACGGTGCCGCATATGAAAGGAGCAACGACAGCAGCTGTTTGAAATCTTCCCCTTTGCTGAAAGGAAGAAGCCACCTGCGTCCGCTTCGACGCGACGTGATGTGCTGCCTCGTGAACGAATCAACTGCTTCGACATGCATGAGGAAACCTTCGTCAATAGGCCGTGTATACTGGGAACGCTGGCGGGCTACGGTCATCAGCGCTTGTTTCGAACAAGGCGTGTTGTTCGATGGCACCGCCCGCCTGCGATTCGCGCAATGAGTTACTGCAGGAAATATTTTTGCTCCTGCCTATGCCTCCCGGAGGGCTAATGACAAGTTTCGGGCGCCGTTCGCTCTCGGCCTTTACGTTCTTCTTCTTCTTCTTCTTCTTCTTCTTCTTCTTCTTCTTCTCCTTCTTCTTCTTCTTCTTCTTCTTCTTCTTCTACTTCTCCTTCCTCTTCTTCTTCTTCTTCACCCCAGGTATATGGCAGTCTTCACGTTTCCTTCTATACTTCCTTTTCTTCTTTCCTATTACTGCTTTCATCTTTCTCTCTCGTTTTCTCTCTCTTTTATTTCTGTCGTTTCTTCTTTGTCTTTCTTTTCTTTCTTTTTGCTTCTTTCTGTGCTGAGAATTAATGAGGTTATGAAAAGAAGGGCTTGCCTAACCGGAAGGATGTTAAGTTTGGTTAGACTGTGCTGAAAAATATTCGTTTTTTTTTCTTTTGGTCCTTTGCTTACCTTGCTTGCCCTTTAGCTTCCTTTCCTGTTGGTGGTGACACCGTTATAGCGCGTAAGCCTATAAACTTGGCTAAGTTAGTTTTGATTTATTGAGAAGTTGAGTTAAGCGCCGTCGTCATGGTCGTCGGCGTCCGCAGCGCCACCTTCCTTGCTAGGCAGGTGGCAAAGTGGAGAAAGGGGAATCCCCCTCTTCACTTTCAGGGGAGAGGTGGGAGAGAGAAATTGGGGTAGGGGACAGGCAGAGAGGGTGAGAGCGACGGCCGGAAAAGTGGAGAGGAAGTTATCTCCAAGGGTGGGAGACGAGGAGTTGCCTAGTGGTGGCATGGGTGCCCACCTCGGCTGCGAAAGGTGGTTGGTTCGATACCCACTGAAACCCACTGCAGAGTATCACTGCAGTCCTGCGCAAGTCCGTATGCACCTCCGGCTGTCCGAATTCACGAGGGAAAAAAAGAAACATCTTTTTGTGAAAAATTATTCGCTGTCGCACCACAGCTAATGCTGAAATATTCGCGTTGCGTACTCGTAACCGAATATTTCAGCATTAGCTATGGTGCGACAGCAAATAATTTTTCACAAAAAGATGTTCCTTTTTTTTTCCCTCGAAAATATTCGTGTTGCGTACTCGTAACCCCCGCCGCGGTGGCTCAGTGGTTAGGGCGCTCGACTACTGATCCGGAGTTCCCGGGTTCGAACCCGACCGCGGCGGCTGCGTTTTTATGGAGGAAAAACGCTAAGGCGCCCGCCCGTGTGCTGTACAATGCCAGTGCATCACGTTAAAGATCCCCAGGTGGTCGAAATTATTCCGGAGCCCTCCACTACGGCACCTCTCTCTTCCTTTCTTCTTTCACTCCCTCCTTTATCCCTTCCCTTACGGCGCGGTTCAGGTGTCCAACGATATATGAGACAGATACTGCGCCATTTCCTTTCCCCAAAAACCAATTATTATTATTATTATTACTCGTAACCGTCCTGATTTTTTTTCGCTCTCAGGAAATGGCCTGCACGTTGTCACACGAACTTTTTTCAGACGATAGCCTATATTATACATCCTGCCGAGGCTCCTCAGAGGCTTCGTCCATGCGGCGCGCGCATCGCACAGTTAGCAAACGTATGCTGGGGAGGCGCCCATTACGTCAACGTTTCGGAAGGGGAGAAAGGGCTCTAAGATGACGTTAGTGTAGACGTTACACAAGGGACGTAAGATGGAGCGACTCAGAGGACACTCTGTCCAGTGCAAGGACAAAGCGTCCCAGTCTCTTCAAACAGGTCGAGTGGGATGTTACCGACGGTGATAACACAGTCGGAGTCAAGATCTTCAGATTGTCAAAGGCGTTAGGGAGCAGCAATGCTTCATGAAGCTCACATAGGTTATCAAAAACCGGTTTTCCCTGTCCGTTCTATACAGCGCGTTTGAGCGCCATTATTATGCCACAGACTTCATTATTACTTTTATTTTCATTAGACGTTGTAGCGCATTCGTTTTGCTTGTGCTGCGTCGTCCTTGGCTTGCACACGAAACCTAGAAAGTCCTAGCCTGATGCAATCGTATATAATATCTCGGCCCCTTGACATTAAACCATGATGAGTTCTGTCTTTCTATAAACATGTAGCCAGCATATAATAATCTGTCAAGTCCGCTGTCCTAATGTGACACGTGATCTTGCCTTGAGGAAGCTTTCGGGAGCACGTTTTATGAGCGTGTTGTGCTCTTCAGCGCATGTTGAACAAAATTCTTGCATTAATTACATGCAGTGTGAATAAGTTCTCTTCACCGCCACTTAAATAGCACTGAACTTTGATTCGGCATCGCAGGATGATTCACGTCATCATAACCTGAAGTAAACTGCTTATACTATGACATCTCAAGCTGAGTGGGCGCAAAGAACAGGACCGTGTATTCAAGAGGAAAATTGCAGGCTAGTAATGACGGCGCACTCTTGACTCTGATGCGTCTTTTAATGCTATGCGTTAAAAGCTTTACCGAGAAGATCGTCATCAGTCATGAAATGCAGCCATTGGCTGAAGGCAAGTGACGTCAACAGACCGATAATTCCTATTGGATGAAAGGAAATGACGCCTCCAGAGCGAATAATTCCCCTTGCCTGGAGGAAGGTGGCGTCATTTCCGGTAAAGGAATCAATAGCTCTAATGCTATCGCATTTCCAAAACAAAAAATATTTAGGTGTCCCTGTGAATTTTGAACTTTGAACACAACATATAGTATGGAAACGCCGAGGCAGGAACATTTGCTGTGAACATCCCGCATCCGCCAGCGCTTTGCCACTGGGTGAGAGCATGGTGCGCAGAAATATCACCATAGTTGTGAACACCTACACTTCAGGCAGGCACAATAAGGGGGGTGGGGGGAGCGGTACTAGTTCATTGTTAACGGCGCAGTGGCAATTGAGGTGATAATTAGCCGAACAGAAGATCGTGTGAGCCACTTACGGTTAGCTAAAGTCAAGGACTCTAGCAAGAGAAAATGGGATAAAATATTGACCGTTGCCTCCAAGAAATTAAAAATGACTCCAAGGAAGTTAAAATTTTGTTCTAATGGAATAAGGGGCTCATGGCTGTGTAAAAATGGCGAATAAAACCGGTTACCTTCTCGGGAAATCTCTCCGGAATATCTGCAACATTTTAATTATAAGATGGGCATAGGGTCAAGACATGTCAAACTGTGAGCACATCACGTTGGTCCTAGGAAGCTGGGTTTATGTTGTAGCGAAGGAAATCATACGTCAGACGAATGTGATCAATTCTTGTCCGTCCAAGAACAACTTCGTAGGAGCAGTCTTTGTGTTTACAATATTTTGAATGTTTGAGGATTGACTTTAAGAGGTGTAATTTACTTTCTTTTCTGTACCACTATGAATGCCATTTAGTTTTAACTGTTTTTTTTATTTCCCAGCTTTATGGTGTGGTGTGAAGATATTAAAGGGACACTGAGGACAATTAACTCCATCCAATCATTGGTCTAAGTCAAATTTTATTCCCTGGCATTTTCTGGCTGTGTAGAGGTTTGTCCAGCGACAAAATACGGATTTATGGCTAAGAAAATCTGAGCGAGGTGTCGGGCTTGTCGGTACTGCATAACGAAGGAAACAGGGCAAAAGCAAGAGACAAACACCAGAAATGAGACACACACGAGCTCTGCAACAGAACTCAATGTACAAGAAATAAAGTTCGCAAGAGCGAAGTGCCGGGCTAGTTGGCACTGTGTAACGACCGAAATGTTGCGGCTAAATCAACACGAGAAGACTGAACGCGCTGCGATCGTTTAAGACGGCCGTTTGCGACCATTCCTATGCGAGTGCCTGGATGGCAGTGTCCGGTCCGAACTTGTCTTCGGGCGTCGCAAGGAATCATGGAAAGCCCAAAGCTGCAGGCCATCCTGCTTTTAAAAGCACTCTTCAACTGCCTGGCGCTGAGCTTTTGCTGCAGATGCAACGGAAGATAAAGCAAGGGAGGCGGAGGGAAAACTTTTACACCGTTAAGGGAATAATACTTTCCAAAGACACCCTTTTCACACCCTTACTTGTAGTTTTTATAAAAAGAGTACAGTAACTGCATAACACCCTTAATACACTCTTGCACCCTTAAGGGTGCTACAGATCCATAAGGTCCAAGGGTGTACAGAAGTTCGAGGGTGCTTTCAGGCTTTCTGAGCAGCTGGTATTCAAGCGTGCATATAATGTCGCCTCAAGTGGTGTTAATTTTTTCTTGAGGGATTTTAATGCTTGATGTGCGCAGCTGTATTGCCATTTTCACCGTCACAAATGTGTAATTATGTAAATTAGCTCAATGTCGCGAACGCTCGAAGAATTGCTTGCATCATAAACAGACGTATAAACGTGTAAAAAGTGTTTCCGCCAGGGATATACGGGTGGGGGGGGGGGGGGTCGCACAGATGTGTTTTGTGTTCTAGTTTGTGGCATGCTTGCTTGTTAATTCTGTTTCAGGAGCTTAATTTGTACGTTTTATCCACATGATGTCTTAACTTGGTCACTTTTGTCTTTGTGGTCATACATATATGGCGTGTGTCCTTGGGACCATATATGAGTGAGTGGATTTGCTGGAGGTCGGCCAATTAGCAAGCATGTGCGATGATTTGAAACCTTGGAAAAGCCCTTCCAAAACTACAGATGCTCACAAGCGAAGCAGATGAATGCAAATGAGTTGCTTTAAAGGTCTTTTTTAAAGACGAGGCTAGAGGAAGCGTAATAGGTTCAGAGTTTTTCGCGGAATCTCCCGCCACATCTGGTGTGTGCTCTGGTTTCCCATGAAACGTGTTTCAAACGCATCCGTCTGCTAAGCTAGACACATGGTGCTTCCCAAGGCCAGCACTTTGTTGAGTCCAGTCTTAGTGTGATGCAAATGCCCCCGGTAGACATCCTTGTCAAGTCCTTCTCCCGAATAAGCATTTGCTTTTTCTCTTTTGGGTCATAAGTCATGATATAAGAGCTACTATCACGTGACCACTCCCTGGTTCGTCGGCGCCGGAGTAGATGCGTGAGCGCGATATGTCAGCAACTCACGTGATTTGGAGGAGCATTACGGAAAAGTAGGTCATGAAAGGAGGGCAGCTGGGAAAGAATTAAGGCACACACAGCCTCTCTCGGCCCTCTGGCGGTGGCTACCTTCCGCAAGGATCTCCTGCGGACTCCCTTATTTTATCATGTGGAGTAAGCGTGATAAATTCTCTGCTGTTTAATAACTGCACATTGATTTTCCATTCTCTGATGGAACCACGCCAATCAGCGGAGGTACACGGCATCGCAGATACTTATGTGAAGCGCTCGGTGAAACTACTGCGAACATTCCCACCGACTTCCCACAAATTCCTATACTTTCTATCGAGGCTTTATTCTTCCTACGCTGCTCCTTTAATTTAGTACAAGCTTACCTGGATAACATGATATAACTTATATCACCATTTACATGGACAACTATGGATTGTACTTATGTAAAGACGTGGGGGGGGGGGGGGGGGGCTTTATTGTAATGAAGCTGAGGTCTGCTTTGCGAACGCGAAATTAGGTCCAAGAGAATCTGACGCCACGCATGCATTTTCGCATAAACAGCTAATAATTAAGTGTTGTGCAATGAGTTCGGCAGTTAAAGACAAATCACCCACGATTGCGTGAGCCCTTGACTGACGACACTACTGCTTCAGTTTCCTTGCTGTAACGCACACAATTTTCTTTGGAAACCCCTGGCTGTCTCAAGTTACGCGGGACACCCTGCATACATCTACGTCAGCCAAATCTCCCGTGTGCGCAAGCGATCAGACGCGCACAGCCCCCTTCACGTATGCACGCCCGCAAGTGTTCCGGCTCGCGAGCGACGCGGCGAATGCTCCGCTATGTGTGCCGTCGGCTTTCGAAGATAAAGCGAAATAAAAACACACCACACAGTCAGCCAGGCAGGCCCCTCGCTGCTCGACACGGGAAAACGCGCAATGTGTGTCAGGTGCATTCGAACAACGGCCGAGAGCGGCTCTCGCCGCAGGCTCGCCTCCGGTGTCGAGGCTACGGGCGCAGACTCCTCGGGTCGCGCCGGCGTCGTCGCTCGTAGCGCAGTACTCTCGACGCCGGGTCGCTAGCCACGTAAACTCCGTCGCCGCAGGTCCGAGCACCCTCCTACGTCTCCCCCGCGTCGGGGCTTATTTCGTGTAGGCGCAGCTGCTCGGGAACCTTGCCGTCCGCCGCTCCGTGCTCTCCAAGGTTTGTTTGCCTCTGCTTGCTTTTTTGTTGTTGTTGCCTTCTTCTCGCCATCTTTCTTCGAGCTCGCTTTACTGTGGTCGGTCCCGCATTGAGCCCAATGCCTGCTACCAGTGCCCGAGATAAAATAGAGAAAGAATGCTTTTGTGACGGCGCGAACGTTACGGAGAACTGCGCGCCGCCTGCCTCGAAGAAGGCGCTCGTAAGGGAGTACTGCCTCGTACGCTGCAGCCTTTCTGTGTTCCAAATGGAGTTTCGCCGCTTCGTTTCGGCACAGCTGCCGCTGTTAGGTTTGGGCAAATTCGGGAGGTCCTTCCCTGTGACGGCGCGCGAAGTGTCTCCCTGCGCCGCAACTCTATTTTTTGGCATCTCTTTGTAGCTTCGAACTCGGTGCTGTCATTCGGACTTGTTCACGCGGGCGAGACGGCCCGCTTATAATCCTCGTGCATCCGTTCGTTGTCACTCATCTGTCCAAAGCGCAGGTGCCGACTTTCTTCCTCATCCGGCATCGTGCAGGGCCTTGTCCCTCTCCACGATCCACTAGCTTGGCTGCTTGTAGTTCGTGCACTCTATGTAGCATCAGCTGACCGGAAGTAAGCAAACAGCTCCGGCATCAACGAGCGCAAGCGATTGCATGGTTTTTCTCCCCAACACCCAATTTCCAACTCCTGTTTTGTAGAATCAGTGGGACGGACTGACGTTCCAGTACAACGTACTCAGTTCTTTCGCAAGGCTTAGCCGGCACCTCCTCAGGCCAGATGTTCGCGACGGCGTAAGAAAAGGGAGACTATTGTTCACAGAAACTAACGCACAGTTAGAATGACCACGTTTGTAGTTGCGACACACGCAAACGAGCAACCCTGTAGTATGTTCGGTTCTTGATTTCGTTTGCTTCGGTTCTTGGTGATTTCGTTTCTGTAAGGGGTATCACTCTTCGCTGTCACCCGCGACAGTAGGAATCGACTGCGTGTCGTCCCAATGGGCACTGAAACTCCCTTGGATGTCCCATTGACGTCCTGGACGTCTACAGGACGTCTAAGGGAGTTTCAGTGTTCATTGGGTTCGCAGAAAGAGCGCTCAAATGCAGCGCTGGTTGCGCTGCAGGGGTTTTTACTTAGTTTGCTTTGTTTGTTATTCCTGCTTCGTTTTATCACTTCTTTCCGTGCTCACTTTACTACGATCGTACCGCTCTCCACCTTTCTCAATTTTTTCCCCCACTAAATCAGATGCGAACGTGGGTGTTAGCTGCATCGAGTAGGCGACGCAAGAGGCAGCACACGGGTGCGAATTTGTTCAGGCGTACTTCTATCACATGCTGAGTATTGTTGAAATGTGTACATCGGTACACTGGAGCAGCGTCCCTTCTTTTCTTCATTGTTCGCCATATCATAGTTCAACAGCACGAAACAGCGAAGGCAGTGGCGAAGAGACAGTGCGAGTGCCGGCCCCCAAATTTTTCATTCGCGGGTTAGTTGTACATGGCGAGTGCAGGTCCGAAAGTCAATCTTTCTGGCTGGTTGTATAGGAGTAGTGCTGGTTCAAAAGTGTTACCTCTCAGGCTGCTTGGCACAACGCTTAACCAGAAAGAATTGCAATGCCAACCAGACTAAGACGCAAGACAAGCATTCAAAGGGCTCAGAAGGGCAGTACCTTCTTCACAATAGACCCTTCCTGACTCTTCGGTGTGTTCGTTATTTGCGGGGTATTTGTTGTTTATCGACTCTCCCCGTTTGAAATCTTGATTTTCATCAGTTCTTTTCTGAAGAAGCTACCCTTACTAAAAAAACCTCCGTCTTCACTTACACGTCAAGTACTGACTAGGTTGTCTTAGTGCAAGCGCCCAAGCTCACATCCGCACTAACAGGACGCCACGGGAACGTAGAAGCAATGTGGTTTTCGTGTAGCGAGTTGTGGATGTTTGATAGCTGCACGTATTCTGAACGGCCCTATTCTGTGCTCTTGAAATCAGTCGGCGGCGTGTAAAAGGCGATTACGGAGGAAGTTTTTTTTTCTAGTCCTTGTTCGGTCATAGGACTTAACATGGAATCAGCCGTCTTCATGTTACATTCACTCAGGAGCGAAGGGTGTCAATTTACGGTTGAAATGATACCTCTGCATCATAGTAGGTTTTGTCGAGAGCTTAGTCTCGTGTTCGCCTTGATCATCGCTCTTCCACAGAGGACAAGATCCTTGGTCCGTGGCCACAACTGCCCTCAAGGCTTAAAAGCCACTTTTCTGTTTTTTGCGAGAGACCGATTGACAGATTGTGACTGTGTTTCCCGTTCCTTCACTCTTCCCTCTTTAATACTTTCATTCCCTTCCCCAGTGCAGGGTAGCCAACTGGAAGCCTTTCTGGTTAACATCCCTGCCTCACCCCCCTCCTCTCTTTGTCTATCTATCTAGTCTTGTGTTCAATGCAGTTGACGATTATTTTGAACCATTTCAACTATTTAACTCTTTTTGCCATTTGTTCTATTCAGTCGTCCTCATTCAGCTGCAGGATTTGTCAGAATGTGGCAGTATCTGTCTGCATATTACGTCAACTTAACAGCAGGGAAGTGTCGATCTGAATTTTGGATTACATGCCTGCATCAGTAGAGGCTTGGCTGAAGGCTTCATATCGTATCCAATTTTCTTGGCGTAGTTTTTTTGCCCTCATAATGGATTCAACTGACGTTATTCCTTCTGAAGGGTTGGAATTTTTCACACTGTTGACATTTTAACCGAGCGGTTAACTGCTCCTCTGGCGTGTTTTTATCTTCATGTGCTCAGATGATATGGAATTCTTGGAAAGAGCGAGATGTTTACAACGTTTTGACGCCGTAACATCTGCGTGTGCCCATGATGACACTGTCTATGTGGTCTGCGGGGTTTTGACGTCTCCTATTGCGCGCGTACAATGACGACTGCATTTAAAAGGTGCTTTGTTCTGATCTGTCGCTAGAAATGTGCGTGTCTTTGAAGGGACGAACATATGACATTCCGCTTACACCTACTTTCCGAGGAGTTGTATACAGACGATGCACGATGAATTTTTCACTCACCTTTTGGCTCACTTGTGGTATGCCGCTGAGCGCTTAGAACTAAAGAACTAAACTAACTAAACTAAACTAGAACTAAAGAGCGAACCGTTTATTCGTAATGAAGAATTTTCAAAAAAGGGAAGAGTTAGCATTAAGCTCAGCAGAAGGTCGCTATGAACTCCGATCATACCCAGGAATAGTGGACAAAGGCATTTTTGAGCGGGAAAGCGTTTATGAACGCAATTTTTTTTCATATAATGTAAGATTTCACTATAACAATCAATATATCCGCAGATCACCCGACTGCAGTCCTGCAGTTTTTTTTTTCTATTCACGTTTTTGCAATCGTCAAATGCGTTCCCCATTGGTTTTCTAAGCAGTCCTAACCGTTCGACGCGATCGATGGGAGAACTGTAAAAGAAAGGTTTTGCTACATATCACAATAATGGGCCATTAGCTTCAATATTTTCATAACAGTGTCTCACAATTTTCCTGTTTCCAAGATTTTTGCCCGAAAAAGCTGGACTTGAATCAAGGTTTCATTTGGATCCTGGCTGTACATTACATAAAATTCACCTAGAGTTGTTTTCGAAAATAAAAAGACAAAAAAGCAATTTTCACGCAGGCACAGATCTGTTGGAGCTACTCCCCCACCCTCTTTTTTTTCTAATTGACTCGCAAAATATGCTAGTCGTAAATGCATTCTAGCGCGGTGATATCTGCGAATACGAAAAACGCGCGGAGTTAAAAACAACTAAATGTGGTCTCGGTCAGGCCAGAATGAATAAAAAAATGGGAGAAATTATTTAGGAGGTCATCCATAGTCATGGGATATCGTTTCCTCAGAGTGAGATCACTGGCTTCAGTTCATATATTAACACAGTTACTGTGGGTCCTCCCAGACTGTTTATATTCTTCTATATCATGACAGATAATTGCTACAGCTCACCACAATTTGATTTTCTTCAGACCGTCACGTCACAGCTGTTAGGGCGATTGATGCAGGAAGACTGCCCAGTCGAAGTAAACGACAGAATCATGCCCAAAATACAACACAATGTTTTGTCGTAGCGACAGATTTTCCTGTAGTACAGCAGCATTTTCTGCAGTTCTGTCGTTACGACAAGGGACAGCACAATAGTACAGAAAATTCAATTGTTACTGCAAAATTTTCTGTTGTCACTTGAAGTTCATGGCCAAAAGCCAAAAATAGTGCTGCGGTGACCGAAGAGTTTGTGCTTTTTGACAGGGTGCCTACTATTGTTGGCAGTATCAATTAGTCGCATTGCAGTGATGAGCGTTTCTCGGACCGTCACTAGATAGGTTACACAAATATAGACCATCAGCAGCTTGTTGTTTATGTTACGATAGTTACGGTTAATTGTATCTTAGCAGTGCGAATAAGTCGATGAATTCAGTACTACATTGGTTGTTGTTAACGTCCTACAATATTTTAATTAGTCCTGGGCAATGGCGCCTCAAGATATTTCGCGATCTTCAACACACGGATTGGACACAAGAGCCATAAGACATACAGGCAATTGAGCGTAACTAGAAACTGTGATTTAACTTTCTTCCAAAACAGTCTTATGATGGAGAATACTGAGGCATACTGCATAAAAACGTGCAAAACAGGGGCATGTGTGAACGTGCCATCGATGAGCTCATACGCAGGGATTGCAAGCATCTTGTGCACCAGTTTGCAGGCCTCACTTGACACTTCCTAAAGAGAGAAGTGAAAAAGGACACGTATGTTTGATTCTCAGATGTTTAGCAAATTCAGTTACTAGTTGCGTTCAAGTGTTCATGACTCGTGATCGCGTCTTCTGTATTGATCGTTGCGGAATATCTTAAAGCGTCAATGTCACACCAACTAGCAAGTATCCAACTAATGTCCCGAGTAATTCATTTCACTCCTACGGGTGGCGCTAAAGTCAACTAACTTCCGAGTTTTGAACCAATCAGAGTATCAGGATTCTAATACATAGACCTGATGGGCAGTTCCTCAATTGGCGTCATCAAAGAGCTGCGTGTGACATGAGAAAACCATCAAATACGTCCTCTGTCACTGCCCTCGCTGTTATGACCAGCTGTTTACATTTAAGGGAGCAATGAGCTGACTGGGGCAGCACCGTGAAAAGTGACGCGAAAATTGAACGTTCTGAGACCGGTAGCCTCCATTGCCGCTCAGTGGTACACCTGTGTGTCGCTCTGGTGTGCATCGTTAATAACGCGCCTGAGAGGTCGCCTGCAGTAGCAATTTTTTTTTGTAGTTTGATCTCGGCAGCTTCTTTGAATTCTCTGCTCCACTCCTTTCCTTCCTTCCTTCCTTCCTTCCTTCCTTCCTTCCTTCCTTTTCCTTCCTTCCTTCCTTCCTTCCTTCCTTTCCTTCCTTCCTTCCTTTCCTTTCTTTCTCTTCCTTCCTTCCTTCCTTCCTTTCCTTCCTTTCTCTCGTTCCTTCCTTTCCTTCCTTCCTTCCTTCCTTCCTTCCTTCCTTCCTTTCCTCCTTCCTTCCTTTCCTTTCTTTCTTCCTTCCTTCCTTCCATCCTTCCTTCCTTCCTTCTTTCTTTCCTTCCTTCCTTCCTTCCTTTCCTTCTTTCCTTCCTTCCTTCCTTCTCTTCCTTCCTTCCTTCCTTCCTTCACTTCCTTCCTTCCTTCCTTCCTTTCCTTCCTTCCTTCCTTTCCTCCTTTCTTCCTTTTCTTTCTTTCTCCTTCTTCCTTCCTTCCTTCTTTCCTTCCTTCCTTCTTCTCCTTCCTTCCTTCCTTCCCCTTCCTTCCTTCCTTACCTTCCTTTCTCTCCTTCTTTCCTTCCTTCCTTCCTTCCTTCCTTTCCTTCCTTCCTTCCTTCCTTCTTTCCTTCTCCTTCCTTCCTTCCTTCCTTCTCTTCCTTCCTTCCTTCCTTCCTTCCTATTTAACCTTCTTCTTTCCTTATTTCCTTCCTTCTTTCTTTCTGCCTTTTTCCGTCCTCTCTTTCAATCAATGTTTCTTTCCTTCTTTCTCTCTTTCTTTTCTCTTTCTTTCATTTCATTCTCTCTCGTCGTTTCATCAAAACAAAGTGAATCCTCGTAGTCTGAACAACCTTGCTTCACTGATTTTACCTTTTACTCGGCATTTCGAACGGTTCCTACCTTCCCGAGCCGGAGGGAATAAGCGTCAGTTATTACTCCATTTGCGACGGCTATCTGAATACTCTCTAGACATGCCTGTCTAGTAGTCCATGTATATCGAAAGTCACGTGTTCTGAAACAAGTCTGAGCTGTAGAACTGCCCTCGGTACGCAGGGTTTGCTGCCCGATGGAGCCTTTATGGATGCGCACAGGAGTAAAGTAGAAAAGTGGATCGTACAGTCTAAACACGAAGACGCCTGCATGGGTGTAAAAATGGAGTAAGCCCCTTTCATAAAAGGGACATAAAAGGGCTAGAAGACAGCTTCCTTCCTTTTTTACTCCTTTCTGCTTAGAGTGTGTTTGATTTCCTGTACGTGGCTTTGGCGTAGGTTGTCTGACGATATTTTCTTGCAGTGTGCCTCATGTTTCCTTAGCGAGCCTATTTATGTACAGTTAGGCACAAAATTTTCTGGACCGCAGGTTACGTAAGCGAGGCCGATAGCTTGATTATTAGCCACCGGATGGAGACCACACTTGCGAAGGTGAAACAACATGATTATGACTTTCACCTCCACAAGTGTGGTCTCCAGCTGGGGGCCAATAATAAAGATATCGACCTCATTTACGGAGCGCGCGCGGTGCAGAGACTTTTGTCCCCGACTGTACATCGACATTTCCATTAGTACGCATCGTCATGTCCTAAACGCATATAGTTTCAAATAAAATAAACTGTTGCCTTTACATGGCTGACTTCTTACTTTTCTGTTCACGTAATTCGCAAGGCGCATATAGAGTGGCCATTACGCATTCTCTTAAAAGTTATTTTCTCGTACAGAGGCAACTACGTCTTTAAAACCGTTTGAGCGTCTAGTTCGTGCGACTGCCGCCACGTGGTGCATGGCGCTGAGCATCAAAAAGTTACCGCGGGAATTTTAAATGTTTGCTGCATTCCATTGATTTCCTATCCGCGTCAAAGCTGCTTGATAAGAGCACAGGAAGCACTTTTATAAGTAAGATTCTGCAGCACGCCTTAAGAGTAGGCCATCGGTATCAACATCTTCGCTCATGATTTCTCGAGAGGCTTTAGTTTTCTCTTAGTTACAAATGGAAATATTCCCATTCAGTTAAGTAGTGTTTTTTATTGGCGGCCGACAGATGACGCCAGTCGGAGATGTCCCTGGTTAACACCCCTTACAAATGAAGTAGTCATCACAGCATCATCATCAGGAGAGCAGGGCATACGTCCAGCTGGCAATGAATCAGGAGACATCAGCTCCGTCTTGCGGCTCTTTATGACTCCATGAAATCGAAGTTTCCGAGCGGAAGCCCATAAGCATGAGAGCATTGTAGCTCTAAATCATTGTAATTCTATTCAATATATATATATATATATATATATATATATATATATATATATATATATATATATATATATATATATATATATATATTGATAAGGAGAGCTATGACGCCCGAACACCATTTAGGTAGCCTATTTCTTGTACCATATAGTATGTTTCAAATTGCTTTATGGTGCTACGCCATATAGTATGTCTGCAGAGTAGGGATAGTCAGGAAGACGGTATTCTTGGCTACACAAGAAACAATCAATGAACAAGGGGCGGGGTTGGGGGGTAGAATATAAGGGCTCCTGTGAGCTCGAGTCCTCTGTTCTCTTAGACTATGCTCTGACGTAGGAGTCTGCATCACCCACTACTACTTTTCTTTGTCGCCTTTGTTTTTGCCTCTTCCAGCTCTTTCTTTAGTTTTCGTCCATCGGTACTTATCGCCCCCTCGACAATGTCAAACAGTGTTCGAGTGGTCGCCCCCTCGAGCCGGCCCGGAAAAGACGGCTCCATCGGCCCCGTGTTTGCTTCCCGTGTGGCCGTCAATATTGACGCGGGCTACCGGTTCCCGACTGGAGTCTGGGTGGCTGAACCGCCGGCGTGTCGTAAACAGTGCCGTTGTTTGTTTTTTATTCGGGAAATTGGTACTTATACTGCAGCCAAACTCCTCTGGATGAGCCACCCTACAGTGAAACAAACAAGTCTAGCTGGCAGGGCTTTGCAATGCGGCGCCTGCAGTGCGCCTGCGCAAATGATTTTGGATAAGAAGGCTGGCGTGATTAAGTGGCGAGGTAACTGTTTAGCGTCACTGCAGCTCTCAACATCGATTACCAGATGCCGTCGCATAGTGTAAGATAAGCAGATGTCAGAGGCCGTCGGGCAGGCTGTTTATTTTGCCAACTCCGTTCAAAGAAAAAAAGAAATAAAAACTACCAGGGGACACCTAAACAGAATCTGAAAGGGGCTGTCAATAAAGGCGCGGTATTCCAGGGATGTTAAAGCAGGCCGTTTCACCAATATCTTCCAGCAAGAATTTTCTTTAATGCGTTTTGTAGAAACTGAGTAGTGTAAAAATTTGAAGTCCAGCATCTTCGCGCCTTCCCCTCTCCTCTCGTCACTTTTTGCATGTTCAGAGGTGGGCGCCCCTTCCCCGGCTCCACCGCCGACGCGCGCGGGAATTCCCCGGTGGGCGGAGCTTCCTGACGCAGCCGAAGCGACGCTCCTGACTGGGCGCGGCCATGGTAGCTGCGTGACGCCTGAAAGAATGAAACCAATAGCCATCTCTGAACTCTCCAACTTTCGCGCGTGATTATGGGTTCGCTACTGCCGGTAGAAGTGTATTACTTGGCTCAGGTGTTCCTGACGAGAGAATGCAGTTATTGAGCGAGTTTATGTACCTTCCCCAGAAAGCGTTTCAGAGCCCCCTTAAGGAACTTCCGCTCGAGTAATCCTAAAGCATCGCAATTCTATTCCAATTCTATTTTAATTCTGTTTCAACTTTGTCACAATTCTATTCTGAACATTTTTTTTTCAATTCTCTCCTAACTTTGTTCTATCGCTTTGTCGTTGAGGCGGATGTAAGTACTAGTACTATTACTGGTTAACATTTCGTACTCTGCCGCCTTTGATGACGTCACACCGTTTCTGCCAATCGAAAGCTTACTAACGTCGCCATTTTTTGGGTGACGCCGGGTTTTTGTGTCGATGAGCCATCTTATTCTCTCGCATTAAAAAAAAAAGACTGTCCAGGTTAGTGGGTGCAGATATGCCAGCGGGCGACCTGCAGAGAGCTTCACACTATCACAGAGTGACAGGTAATGCCGCTTTCGAATGTAATTACCTTATTTTCAAGTCGTCTGCAGTGCGGCAACGTCCTTCAACGAGATGAGTAGTTTCCATGATTCCTGTGCCTCCTGCAAAAAAAAAAAATTACGGATATAAAGCATTAGTTTCGGCGAGCTGTTGTCCGGCAGTATACACAGCGTCAAGGCTTCAAGAGTGTGACTGTGAACAACAGAAAACTAACAGGTACCACACAACCGAAGGTCTACCTCGGGTGCCCTGTCCTTCCTGTATGACCCATATTGGCTCAAGTCAGCATCCGTGGGTGAAAGGAGGGATGATCCCTCTCTGCCAATCAAATGCTTTCTCGAGAATCGTAACTCCACTCTTGGCGCGCTATTTTGTGGAAACGATTGATTAATGAGCCGAGCAACTTCGCCTCGTTGGATATGGTTTCTTTCAGGGCGTGACACCACTGTGTATATATATGATAAGATTCCCTTAGACCTCACTTCTCAGATCCATATCCAAGTCTTTCGATTGGACATCGCCTGTCCCTACTCCTCTCATTCTTCGTGAGTTTATTGTGGCCGTCACGTCGTTCTTGAATAATAATAATAATAATAATAATAATAATAATAATAATAATAATAATAATAATAATAATAATAATAATAATTGGTTTTTTGGGGAAAGGAAATGGCGCAGTATCTGTCTCATATATCTTTGGACACCTGAACCGCGCCGTAAGGGAAGGGATAAAGGAGGGAGTGAAAGAAGAAAGGAAGAAAGGTGCCGTAGTGGAGGGCTCCGGCATAATTTCGACCACCTGGGGATCTTTAACGTGCACTGACATCGCATTCGTTCTTGAAGTACAGGAATGCGATTCAGGATGTTTGATTGTTAGCAGCTCTGATAGGCTAAAAAAAGAAGCACTTAATCGAAATTCAGGCTTCACGATTCAGCATTCAAACTTGCTGAGTCCATCTCATCGTTCGAAAGGAGCGGGAGGGCAGGTTCAGGGGCCCCATAGTGTCCTTTAGTCTCGGGCCCGAAAGCATGGAAGATAGGCAGATGGAGACAGTGGAAAGAAAGAAAGAAAAACAGCGGGGCAAGCAGATAGGATCGAGATAAAAATAGTCGCCGGCACAGCTGCGCCTTCTCTCGCGCACCGCTACTTCCAAACTACGACAGCTGGTGCGATTCATGCTGATCTGTTTCCCCCATCCCACGGCATAGCGCCAGTTGGATACCGCGTAACGGGAGCTCTTACTGCGCGCCTGCGGTGAAGGCAGGAGGGAGGGATGCTGAGTTGAATCATCCCAAGCAGTACACGTAATCGACCCAATAATAATAATAATAATAACTTCTTTATTTCCATCAGTGATGGAGGAGACTGCGAGTAAAAGTCGCTTTAGAGGCAAGCGACTTGACTAGAGCCCGCAGCCTGCTTTACAAGGCAAACAGCGATTGAGCAGGAGATACACATAGCAATTGACCACATGTGAAATTTGCACAAAAAATAAACGCAAGAACACAAATTACCTGAAAAACGCTCTTCAATTATTTAAGAAAGATTGAGTGACAAATTGTTGACGTAAAGCTCGTACATCAGTTATATAAATATCAAGACTTGATTTCAGAAACAAATTTAAAAGTGTTGGTAGTGTGTATGATATCTTTTGTGTAGAATAATTGGCATGCGGAGTGACTACCTTCCACTGTTCCGTACACCTTGGGTATGTATTGGCGATATTTCCAATATTGGGTCCATTACCTTTGCTGCTTGGGTTGTGATCACATATATCTCATGATATGGTGATCACGTCGTGCTCGTATGGCATGGTGTGATGTTGATGTGAGCATTATCACATGGCGGCGGAGTGGTCAAGCTATAATAATTGGCTTTTTGGGGGAAAGGAAATGGCGCAGTATCTGTCTCATATATCGCTGGACACCTGAACCGCGCCGTAAGGGAAGGGACAAGGGAGGGAATGGAAAAAGAAAGGAAGAGAGAGGTGCCGTAGTGGAGGGCTCCGGAATAATTTCGACCACCTGGGGATCTTTAACGTGCACTGGCATCGCACAGCACACGGGCGCCTTAGCGTTTTGCCTCCATAAAAACGCAGCCGCCGCGGTCGGGTTCGAACCCGGGAACTCCGGATCAGTAAACACCTGGTATGAGTATGAGTGATCAGCACGCCATGTACGCGATGTGATCATGATCGCATGGTTGTCATGTGGTCACCGTACCTAACATGAGTTTGCGGTAAAGCTTCGTGATCTTGAGTTCTGCACGACGCGAACGTGACCACTCGGTGATCACATGCTCACACCACAGAATGTGAAAATGATGCGACCATAGACGTGACAGCTGTGACCACTCTGATGAGGAGGAAGGGGAAAAGCAGAGAGTTTATTCCGGAACGAAAAACCGGCTTGCTACCCTTTACTAAGGGAAAGGGAGGAGGGGATATAAAGATGAAGGTGAAAAGGGAGTAGCAGGACCCTTATAAAAATGATCTATATATAGTCTATAGACTTCTTATAGACTATATTGCCTTCATATAGATATTTCTTTTTGTCTATTCGCAGTCTGTAGACTGTCTATAGACAAAAGACTACTAAAAGTGTACGGCCATAAATTCATAGATTGTCTATAGCCTTTCTATAGGATTTGTATTGCCTATAGACTATTCTCTAGCATTTGTTCATAGACAGTCTATAGACTTTTTAGACAGAAGACTATTGACAGTCTATAGACGGTCTAAAGAAACCTTTGTAAGGGGAAAATGAAGTCAGTATGCAGAGTCAGCAAGAGTAACGAAGACACATTTAAGCGACACGTGAAACTACGATCATGTCACGCAGGAAGACGTGATGAAACAGTGGCAACATCCCATCATGATGTTTAGTTGCAGTTTAGTTTATGGGTGTTTAACGTCCCGAAGCGACTCAGACTATGAGGGACGCCGTAGTGAAGGGCTCCGGAAATTTCGACCACCTGGGGTTCTTTAACGTGCATTTACATCGCACAGTACACGGGCCTCTAGTATTTCGCCTCCATCGAAATGCGACCGCCGCGGCCGGGATTCGAACCCGCGTCTTTCGGATCAGCAGCCGAGAGCGCCATAACCACTGAGCCACCACGGTGGCACGTCATTATGTGACGTTTGCGACATGTGACGCGGATCACGAGATTCTTCCGCCGCTGCATCCGCGGCGGTCGTGACTTGGGCGGCAGTCCCCGGGACGATTCATCCCTACCGGCCTTGAGAGACCCTCGACCGAGCAAATGGTCACCGTGTGTCTGCATCGCGTGCGTCATTTCGTTGGCGCCGAACAGAAGGTGAGAGAGAAAGAGAGAGAGAGTTAGAAAAGAAAGAGATGTCCGGCTGCTCTAAAGATAAAAAAAAATGCTCCGAAAAACGTAGAACATGCAGCGGTGCTGCGGGCGAAAACAACAGAGATCCGACTAGGTCGAGGCAGCACAGAAGGCTCGAGTGCGCGTTTTATCTTTTTGTTTTTGTTTTTTTCGCTGTTCTCTCTCTCTCTCTCTCTTCCTTGTTTCGCCCGCGCGCAAATGTTTCCCTACGGTGGGCGGGGCGCCGAGGACGGACGTACTGGGCTGCGCAAACGTTCACGTGACCGGCCGGCCGGCCAGCGCAGCAGAGCTTTCTTGTCCATGTGCGCTGCGTCTGCACTGCTGCGTGCGGTGCACTGTCCCGTCCTGCGGGCACCTACGAGGTCGACCCTGCGCACGTGCCGGGGTGTGTCGCGACGACTCGCGCGATTTCCAGTTGTGCTTCGAGAGAAGATAAAAGGATTGAAGGCTCCCACTTCCTCCGGCGGTGGAGATATATCTTCTCGCTGACGGGTGAATCACAAGGAACACCTGACGCGGCTTTCCTATATCGTGCGCGTGTTCGCGAGCCTGCCAAACCGACCTGGATGTTTTAATATCGAAGGGGAGCGGACGTACGAGCGTATATTACGGACCTGTCCGGTAAATGTGAAGTGCGTTTATTTTAATTATATTTTATTCGTTATCTTCGTTAACGTTCACCCTTGACAAACTCTCATCTAAGCTTGCATTTTGTTTCTTGCATGTGCGTTTCAAGAACCTTCTTTTCCGTACCTATGAGTGAAAGAAGTTTCTGGTTATTCATGTGAAAACATTCTTGGACAAAAATGTTGAATATTGGAAAATTTGTTAAGTACTGTTAAAGAAATAATAGAGGTAATTGTCCATTCTCAGTGGTTAGGGCGCTCGACTACTGATCCGGAGTTCCCGGGTTCGAACCCGACCGCGGCGCCTGCGTTTTTATGGAGGAAAAACGCTAAGGCGCCCGTGTGCTGTGCGATGTCATTGCACGTTAAAGATCCCCAGGTGGTCGAAATTATTCCGGAGCCCTCCACTACGGCACCTCTCTCTTCCTTTCTTCTTTCACTCCCTCCTTTACCCTTCCCTTACGGCGCGGTTCAGGTGTCCAACGATATATGAGACAGATAGTGCGCCATTTCCTTTCCCCCCAAAACCAATTATTATTAATTGTCCATTCTTATAATGCGTAGCAAAACCTTACTTTCGAAGTTTTTCTATCGCTGGCATCGAGCAGTTAACACTGCCTTAGAAAACTGATTGGTTTTGAGGAAAGGAAATGACGCAGGAACTGTCTCAAATATTTCGGTGGACACCCGAACCGCGCCGTAAGGGAAGGGATTAAGGAGGGAGTGAAGGAAGAAAGAGGTGCCGTAGTGGAGGTCCTCTGAATATAATTTCGACCACCTGGAGATCTTTAACGTGCACTGACATCGCACAGCACACGGGCGCCTTTTGCGTTTCGCCTCCATCGAAACGCGGCCGCCGCGGTTGGGTTCGAACACGGGTACTGGGAAACGTTTTTGATGATAGCAAAAAGGTTAATAGCAAAAAAAGCAAGACTGCCGACGGGAGATCTGCTGATATATTGATGGTTATAGTCATATCTTCCAATATATAAAAAAAACTGCGTTCATAGGCTCTTTTCCCGTTCAAAAATGCTTTTGTCCAGAATCGTTGGGTATGTTTATGTGACGCTGCAGCCGCTAAATTTCTCGCCAAGTCGCATCGCACAACGCCAGGCGAGCGACATACAGAAGGCTCACAAAGGCGAGAATAATGGTAGGAGAGCAGTCTAGGTAGCCTTTTTTTTACCATCTATTTTACCGGGAGTCCAGACGTTCTCGGGCTTTAAGGGCACATACGCTGCTTGTTGACTGGCATGTTTATTTCCTCATCGTATATGCCTTCTTATTTGTCGATTCCAACCGAGGAAAAGAGATGCCTATCAGAGAAAGTCAAACTGTTAATATAAACAAAGGCGCGCGACCCGAATCCCAGACATGAGCTCGAGTGCTCGCTCAGAAATGCGTTGACTCGTATCCATGACCTACATGCCAGAAGCGTCAGAGCCGGGGAGAGACAGAAAAGAGGGCTCGCACTCTGGGTATAGGGTTTGTACGTTCCACATGTGGCTTCGACGTCGGGAGGCCACCGACGGGCTGTTCTCGCGAAACTGGCGGTCGCGTTCTGCACTAAGGACGTACGTTTAACTTTTCAACTTGGTTGTAGACTAAGCGCCTCGCTTCAATCTGTGTTTTCTTGTTTCTTGCGACAGTTGAATGAAAACCGGACGCAACCGGAGGCGACCTGCAGATCTGCTCCAGGGACTTCCTGCAAGACAACCAATCGACCGCGCTCGAATCCACCCGCTTCGAGGATTGAGTGAGTCGGCTTGAGAAGAGGATGGATTCGTCCTGACCGGCGCGGAAGGCGATAACCGAAGAGCGGAGCCCTGGCGAACCGCGCAGTCACCGCCGAGCCGCGACCGGCGGACGCGGCGGCAGGCGGCGTCGACCCGATGGCGACCCTGCAGCTGGAACAACTGTTCCGCGCCTGCGACACCCGCGGCACCGGATACCTGGACCGGGAGGAACTCCGCAAGCTGTGCCACCGGTTCAGCATAGGCAGCCAGGACGCGGACGCCATCTTTGAGGACCTGGACCACGACGAGGACGGCAAGATAGACTTCCACGACTTCGAGAAGGGCTTCCGCGACTTCCTCACGCAACTGCCCGGAGGCAGTACGCCCCCGGAACCGGAGGCGGACGGTGCTAATGGCAACGGGGACAGCGTGGGAGCCAAGCCGTCGGAGTTGCAGCGTGCCCTGCGCAGGGCGTCCACGATTGAGTACCGCAGGGACTCGGTGGTGAACGGTGGTGAGGACGGTATGTCCAAGCTGTGGAACACGCAACGGGCCTGGGGCGCCCTGACCACAGAGCTGGCCCGCTCGGGAAACGTCATCAAGTGAGTGTACCGGCAACCGTGCATGTTCTCGATTGCTTAATTGCCTCGCTTCTTACAGAATGCGGTCGCAAAAACGAAGGAAAAGGTGAATAGGCACTACATGTAAAGCCTACGCCTGAAAAAGGACTAACAGATTTGAAGTGGAATTCAGTGCTTCTCTATTGTTTGGCCTGCGCATAATTGCTTAATTATATTGTGAATTAACTGTCATTTATTAGTCATTGTTTATAATGTGGTTCAAACGACCGTTTTGCAAAGCACTTGTATGCAATTGGGGTTCGAGCAGACTTACGTCTCCTGCCTTTTTTTCTTGGCTTTATGCAGGAATGCAACGAAAATAAGAGGAAGGGTATTGCATCATGAGGATGCAATACCCTGAGGATGCATGAGGATGCAATGAGGGGGTGTTGTGTCCCCTTAATTGTGTGCGCTATGGATCCTCATGTTGACTACCGACTACCCCGAATCCTCACCCTTCTAAGGTATTGCATCGGAGCCACTCCTTATGGGTCCGAGGTTTAACTCCAACAGAGCTCACATACCATGACGGACCCCGCTATTTCTCTGCCGTGCTGTTTTGGTGCATATGTTGGTACTGATCAGAGGTGGGCAACCTCATGAGGTTTCGACCTCATGAGGTCGACCTCAACCTCACGTCGTGAGGTGAGGTTGAGGTGAGGTCGCGGCTCGAAATTTTGTGAGTGAGGTCAGCAAATCAAACCTCGACCACACGCGTGAGTTTGAGGTTGAGTGAGGTCATCATTCAGTGAGTTCGAGATTTTGAGGTCGAGACTTTTTGCAGTTGCCACGTCTTACGGCGACGAGTGCCGCTTCCGAAGCGGAGTTGCAGCGCATCACCGCAGTGTTCATGCAATGACGCTTGGTGCTCGGTTTCCCTGTTTGGACAACCGGATGCCACAGTTCCCTCTTAGCTTCCGGTGCTGCGCCGTAATGTCCGTTCAGTCCGAGCCTACAGGAAGACGCACCCCTCCGGTCTTCCCGGAAGGAGTGTTACTGTCACAGCCCGCCACTCCCCCTCCCCCTTGCCCCGCTGGCGTAGCACCCGTAGCTGCCTGCCGGTCGGATCAAACTCCCGGGAGCGCGCAAAGCACGTAACTCACGTTTCGTTGCGGGGAAATTTGAGTGGAGAACCATGGTGCTCTTGAGAGAGAGAGCGGTTCACTAGGTCAGTTGTTTTGACCCGCGTGATTTTAATAGTTGGCAGGCTGTTCGAAGACGTAAATCTAGCCGTTTCTTTCAAAATGCCGCGGGTTCACCGAGTCATCGGAGAATTCCCAGGATTTCGAAACCATTACCATCGCCACCTGGAGGGAAGTGGCAGAGACGGGGGAGGGTCTTGACCTCCCAGTAACATCAACATCATCATCCTTAATTATTAAGTGCAGGTATTCCTATTTTCCCGCACAATAATTGTCTTCGGTTGCTGGGTAATGAACAATACTTAATCAATAGTCTGGCGACTTTTATTTTGGTAGCGATATATCAGAGTTCCCCAGGCTCATAAGGATACACTGTTAGCATCGTCATCATCGCCATCATCTCGAGAGTCAAAGGCTTGTGTCATTGCATGATCATTGCGGTATGTCATACATGAGAACTGGCGCGTTTACCTGCTGGACAATCCGAATGTCATTAATGTGGACCAGGTTGTGGGCACGCTTTGTAATGCGTCATGCGCGCATGTGTAGCAATGTAGGTTCCATATGGATCTTGAAATGGGGGTGAAAGGGGGTGGATGAGGGCCTGGTATGACGAGAAATTACATCGTTCTCACGTTAGTAGGCGTGATGTCATATTACAGCGTCGTCACGTGACTAGGTTTGATGGCACATTACATCGCTGTCACGTGACCTGGTATGACGTCACACTCGCATGACGTCATCATTAATTATACAAATTAGCCTTACCGTTATCTAATTATGTTATTTAGCATTAATTAATTATGTGCCGTCATCATCTTCGTCGCGTGACTCGTCGGCTAGTGACGTCGCATGGCGCCGTTTCTTGCGGACACTTTTTTGCGAATATGACCTTGAAAGTGAGCCATCTAATGCTTTCGGATTAATAATAGAAGCCGCTTACACAGACATAAATACAACGTGCTACTGTTGGTGTACTACAGTCGCAGCTTGTTAAGTGCTTTCGAAGGTAACATACAGATGACTGAAAAGGTCATTCTCGCTATGCCGGATAGAGCTAGAAAATTGAAATATACTGATATGCGTCTGCATAACCGTCCCATTCGAAAGTACATCGACGAAAAGTTTCTTTATATTCGGTAACTATTCTCAAGCCTGAAAAGAGTATCGTGAACACCTCCCCCCTCCTCCCAATTTCTGGTAGATGGTGTAGAAGGGCTGTGTTTGTCAATTGCCGGTTCGTGCGTGAATGAGCGAGAGGTTTCCAATATGAACATGTATACACAAAGCCGGTTGCCAAATATTGACACATATAAAGTACTCACCGACGTACTGGTGGTAACCGCGTATGGGACATCTCTGCCCGAAGGCCATATACTCTGTGAGGGTTCATTCCCAGATTAAAAGCTTCTCCTATTGCGTGCACATCTATAGTGTCTGTACACACTTTATTGAATAATACAATCATCATTTTGGCTTTCCTGTCTCACAGGATTATCAGAGTTGTTTTTAACTTAAAAACTTCTTAATCGCTTTTTGTTTTGTTTTTCGTTTGTTTTCTGAGGTCGAGCAGCCGACCTCAGCCTCACAGTTTGAGGTTGAGGTGAGGTTGAGTGAGGTCAGCAGTGCCCTCAGGAAAAGTGAGGTGAAGGCATCTAAGGAGACCTCAACCTCAACTGGTGAGGTTGAGGTTGAGTGAGGTCGGCCAATTTTTTTTTTTTTTTGAGGTTGAGGTGAGGTACAGGTTTTTGAGGTCAAATGCCCACCTCTGGTTCTGATAGGCGGTTACGTGACCGTGGTTATGTTTTCGTTTTGCCGTTTTGACTCCGCTTGACCTGACTGGGCTTTTGAGCGAGCCGTCAGCGGTCACATCAATACCGCTCACTCACTCTTACCACGCCCAGCTTTTCTAGACATCAATAACTAGCGCCATCTGTAAGCCTCCAGTAGCGGACACCGCGTAGGACAATGAGGATATTATAAACTTGTGATTTAAGGAAAATAAAGAGTAACAGGAGATTCTGTGTGAACGTGGTGATTATCCTGGCCGACTCTTCCGGCTGGCTGCGAAATATGACCTATAAGATGCTTCCTGCGTTCGCAACAACTGTTTCCGGCGGCCTTAGAAAATTACTGGGATTTGAAATTCCCGCGGTTGGATGGATGGATGGATGGATGGATGGATGGATGGATGGATGGATGGATGGATGGATGGATGGATGGATGGACGGATGGATGGATGGATGGATGGATGGATGGACGGATGGATGGATGGATGGATGGATGGATGGATGGACGGACGGACGGACGGACGGACGGACGGACGGACGGGTGGGTGGATGGATGGATGGATGGATGGATGGATGGATGGATGGATGGATGGATGGATGGATGGATGGATGGATGGATGGATGGATGGATGGATGGATGGATGGATGGATGGATGGATGGATGGATGGATGGATGGATGGATGGATGGATGGATGGATGGATGGATGGATGGATGGATGGATGGATGGATGGATGGATGGATGGATGGATGGATGGATGGATGGATGGATGGATGGATGGATGGATGGATGGATGGATGGATGGATGGATGGATGGATGGATGGATGGATGGATGGATGGATGGATGGATGGATGGATGGATGGATGGATGGATGGATGGATGGATGGATGGATGGATGGATGGATGGATGGATGGATGGATGGATGGATGGATGGATGGATGGATGGATGGATGGATGGATGGATGGATGGATGGATGGATGGATGGATGGATGGATGGATGGATGGATGGATGGATGGATGGATGGATGGATGGATGGATGGATGGATGGATGGATGGATGGATGGATGGATGGATGGATGGATGGATGGATGGATGGATGGATGGATGGATGGATGGATGGATGGATGGATGGATGGATGGATGGATGGATGGATGGATGGATGGATGGATGGATGGATGGATGGATGGATGGATGGATGGATGGATGGATGGATGGATGGATGGATGGATGGATGGATGGATGGATGGATGGATGGATGGATGGATGGATGGATGGATGGATGGATGGATGGATGGATGGATGGATGGATGGATGGATGGATGGATGGATGGATGGATGGATGGATGGATGGATGGATGGATGGATGGATGGATGGATGGATGGATGGATGGATGGATGGATGGATGGATGGATGGATGGATGGATGGATGGATGGATGGATGGATGGATGGATGGATGGATGGATGGATGGATGGATGGATGGATGGATGGATGGATGGATGGATGGATGGATGGATGGATGGATGGATGGATGGATGGATGGATGGATGGATGGATGGATGGATGGATGGATGGATGGATGGATGGATGGATGGATGGATGGATGGATGGATGGATGGATGGATGGATGGATGGATGGATGGATGGATGGATGGATGGATGGATGGATGGATGGATGGATGGATGGATGGATGGATGGATGGATGGATGGATGGATGGATGGATGGATGGATGGATGGATGGATGGATGGATGGATGGATGGATGGATGGATGGATGGATGGATGGATGGATGGATGGATGGATGGATGGATGGATGGATGGATGGATGGATGGATGGATGGATGGATGGATGGATGGATGGATGGATGGATGGATGGATGGATGGATGGATGGATGGATGGATGGATGGATGGATGGATGGATGGATGGATGGATGGATGGATGGATGGATGGATGGATGGATGGATGGATGGATGGATGGATGGATGGATGGATGGATGGATGGATGGATGGATGGATGGATGGATGGATGGATGGATGGATGGATGGATGGATGGATGGATGGATGGATGGATGGATGGATGGATGGATGGATGGATGGATGGATGGATGGATGGATGGATGGATGGATGGATGGATGGATGGATGGATGGATGGATGGATGGATGGATGGATGGATGGATGGATGGATGGATGGATGGATGGATGGATGGATGGATGGATGGATGGATGGATGGATGGATGGATGGATGGATGGATGGATGGATGGATGGATGGATGGATGGATGGATGGATGGATGGATGGATGGATGGATGGATGGATGGATGGATGGATGGATGGATGGATGGATGGATGGATGGATGGATGGATGGATGGATGGATGGATGGATGGATGGATGGATGGATGGATGGATGGATGGATGGATGGATGGATGGATGGATGGATGGATGGATGGATGGATGGATGGATGGATGGATGGATGGATGGATGGATGGATGGATGGATGGATGGATGGATGGATGGATGGATGGATGGATGGATGGATGGATGGATGGATGGATGGATGGATGGATGGATGGATGGATGGATGGATGGATGGATGGATGGATGGATGGATGGATGGATGGATGGATGGATGGATGGATGGATGGATGGATGGATGGATGGATGGATGGATGGATGGATGGATGGATGGATGGATGGATGGATGGATGGATGGATGGATGGATGGATGGATGGATGGATGGATGGATGGATGGATGGATGGATGGATGGATGGATGGATGGATGGATGGATGGATGGATGGATGGATGGATGGATGGTAGGAGCGTCCCCTTTGAAACGGGGCAGTGGTAGTTGCCACCATGCTCAGTTTTTTCCTTTATTTTTGTTTAACTCTGCTGTAAGTTGTTTATAAAATTCGCCACTTTCTTTAAAATACGTTTTCCTGCACTTTAAAACTTATGTCACCTCTCTGCTTTTGAGCCACCAATCCTCCAATCGCTTTTTGCTAATTTCCACCGCAGATTTATTTACATGACTATTGTTATCTCTAAACCCTAAGGCCTCAGGATGAATGACTGTCCCTGCATCGACATCGGGATGGATACCATCACATTTTAGAATGAGGTGTTCTATTGTTTCTAGAGATTTACCACACACAGCACATGTGTCATCTTCTTCGTTAAATTTCTTTTTGTAGCTGCGCGTTCTAAGACACCCTGACCTAGCTTCAAAGAGGAGCGCACTGTCTGTTGAGTTATCATAAAACATTTCCTTCCTAATCTGCCTTTTCCAGCATCGATATAGTTCTACACTATGCTTCTTTTCCATTGAATCTATCCAATTTTTACCATAGACGTTTTTAACCTGTCGTTTAATGCTCTTTTTTTCTCCTTCCTCGTCTCTGGCAAACTTACTGGCCAGCTTTCTAGTTCGTTTTCGCCACTGTGTGTCAACGCTCTTTCTGTACAGGTATTTAAATACCTTATCTACCCACCTGTTATCGTCCAATTTAGTAGTTTTGTGCGTTCAGCGCCACGCAGCATGGGGTGGCAGCCGTGCGAACTAGAAGCGCTTGCCCTGATTTCCTGAGCTCGCCAGCTTTTTGGAACGACCCAATGTTCGAGAACGTACCTTATAACTAGAAAGTGCTGACTAAAGTGTGTTTGTAGACCGAAATGAACGTTGTTACGGGCCTAAATGTGAATAGTATGCTGCGAGAAACGCAAAGCAAAAAAAAAATGAGGGCAGTGTTGCATTTTTAGCGACGAGGTTGTTTCCAAGTCTTCGTCGAACCATACCAAGAAAGAAAGCCAGCCTTGGGCGATAATGTCTCACCCCGGCTCCCTTCCCTGCATGTTCTGTAGCTCTGTCCTCCTCCCGCAGAGCTCGCACCCTCCTAAGGTTTGAAAGCTGGGCTGTCGAGTCGGTTTCTTTGAAGAAATTTCGTCTCTGCACTCGCAGGTGCAGATATGCACTTTCTCGTGTCCGTCATTTGCGTGGCTCATTAATCATCATCATCATCATCATCATCATCATCATCATCATCATCATCATCATCAGCCTGACTATGCCCGCTGCAGGGCAAATGCCTCTCCCACGTCGCTCCAGCTATCTATGTCTCTCCCAGCCTCTCCAACCAGCTGCGGCCACCGTATTCGCGCAAACTTCTTAATCTTGTCCGCCTAGCCTAACTTTTTGCCGTCCCCTGCTACGCTTGCCTTTCCTTGGAATCCACTCCGTTACCCTTAAGGACCAGCGGTTATCGCATCACATGCCCTGCCCAAGCCCATTTCTTCCTCTTGATTTCGACTAGGATGTCGTTAACCTGCGTTTCTTCCCTCGCCCACTCTGCCCACTTCCGGTCTCTTAACGTTACACCTATTAATTTTCTCTCTATAGCTCGATGCCCTGTCCTTAAATTAAGCTGAACGCCTTTCGCTGTCCTCCGCGTTTTTGCCCCGTAGGTGAGTACTGGTAAGATACAGATATTGTATACTTTTCTCTTGAGGGATATTCGTAAACTGCCATTCATTATCTGAGAGAACCTGTTATATGCGCTCCAGCGCATTCTTATTCTTCTAGTTATTTCCCTTCCATGACCCATTTTCATATTTCACAGTTGCATGGCCCTTTTCTTCCTTCCCAGCTAACTTCAGTGACGTCCGAGTTAATCTCCCCGCAATTCCTTTGACCATTCTCACTTTGCGCCTGTTTTTTTTTTTTTGTCGGCGGCTTATTTTTTATCTTTTTTGTTCTTTTGAAATCGGTCTGTCTCTCCCTCTTTCTCGCTCTTTCATGCTCTCTCTCTCTCCGGTTCTGGACATAAAACCAAAGAGCACACACGCTGGCACAGGCTACCGTTACTGCCCCGCTATACAACCCTTCCGTTGTGCTAATTTAGTCTCCTTTGAAGTGAGAAACCCTTGGAGGCGGGTATTAGCATACCGAACAATTCTCGACAAAAGCAGTTTTGAGCGGGAAAGAGTTTATGAAAGCAACTTTTTGATATATTGTAAGATTTCTCTATAACAATCAATATATCCGCAGATCTCTTGTCCGCAGGCTTGCATTTTTTCGCTATTAACGTTTTTGCTATCGTTAAAAGCGTTTCCCATTGGTTTTCTATGGGAGTCTTTAACTGCTCGGTGCTAGCGATGGAAAAACTTTAAAACAACCATTTCGCTACACGGAGGAAGAATGAACTATTATATTCAATATTTTCATAACAGTATACTTTCAATCTTCCAATATTCAAAATTTTGTCCATAAATGTTGGGCACTCTTTGCACTACGCGTTTCTTGAACTTTCGCTGTAAAAAAAAAAAAAAAACTTTATGAGCCCAGCGCAGTTTCAGTGAAAAATTTCCCATCTGTTATCCTATAGATCCTATATTCTATAACAGACGATTTGCATAAAATGAATATTTGTTCTGTTTTTTTTAAAGGCAAGCTCAGTGCTCAGCTCTACACTTGAGAGGTTCTTTTATCTGACAACTAACGATTGTTAACAACGAGCTATGCTTCTTAGTGACGTCATTATTCCCTCAGCTGTAAGCACATGCGTATCTGCAAGATCAGTCAAGTTGTTTGTTCTGCTAGCGTCAGCTGTCGTGCTCTTTTAAGGGTTGCGTTTAACGTCATCTGTTTCAAGGTCGTCTTGCCGAGACCGTGCGAAGTTTACGCGGCCGAGTTGTCAGGAGGCGGGGCTAGTAGCTCTTACTCGGGAAGCAATAAGAAAAATGACCTGACGCACGCTCAACAGAATATCACCGACGCAACTTTTATGCCTCGCCAGTGCATGCAGGGGACAATGGTCTCGTGTGACCTTACGCGTCAATGTGTTAGGCGGTAAGAAAAGTGCCATATGCGTCGGCTTAAAAACTGCCGGCTTTACGTATTCATAGATCTTCACTATCCGGGGATGATGCTGTGGACGTAATCTTTGCCCCGCAATGCTCGCTGAAGCCTAAATAAAGGTAACGCAGATATTCAAATTTACAAACAGGGAAATCGTTCAATAAGAATTAGCCCCAAGGTCTGTGTTTGCGGCAGTGAAGTCCGCTGCTTCAGGACTAAGCCGTCGCGCCTTACGTTTTAGGGAGCTATACGGGAGAATTTGGCGACAAGCGATAGTTTCGTGAATCTCCCGCGGTCAGTAAGGAAATGCTACGAAGCTCACGGGCTAATTTGCGGGTCTTCGCCGAGCCTGTTCCGCTACCCGCACCGAGAACGTTAATAATAATAATAATAATAATAATAATAATAATAATAATAATAATAATAATAATAATAATAATAATAATAATAATAATAATAATAAAATAATAATAATAATAATTCTATTCACAAGCCTACAAATACAATCACAGATACCAGTCTCGCCTAAGCCATCACATGTGGCTTGTCACGCGAAGCGTGTCAGTTTGTTTACTTATTTATTTATTTACTTGAATACCCACAGCACCACAAATAGCATTACAGTGCGACAGTAGGAAGCGGGGGGGGGGGGGAAATAACCCGTAATGTATATGAATATAGGCGACAAAGTGATGTACAGAAAATGTGTCGCTACAGATAATCACAATAGGTCATGAACAAGAAATTGACAAAGATGGCGCGAATAAATCATTGGACATAAATGACGCTGCCTCTTCAGGGAGCCTAATCCAATCTTTTACAGACCTTGGGAAGAAAGATTACTCGTGCATGTCTCTTCTACATGTCCGTTCTATTCAGACAAAGACTAAAATCTAGCCACCTCACTCATGCATGGGGAGGAGTAGTTGACAGCATGCTGATAACGGTGTTCTAACTGTGTACTGCATCGACCACTTCAGCATGGAAATATACGATTGATGTCAATGTCGTTAGAGCAGCAGGCAAGTGTTAACCAGCTGGCGCTAGCGCTGGCGACAGCACGGAAGGTCGGCGAACGGGAAGCCGCGTTAGCGTCGTGTACACACCATACTGAAAACCGTGTATCGTACGCATTCGCACGCGCGCATACGTATGCAAACGTATGCACACCTGCGTCAACGAGGAATGCACCTCTGGGCAATGGGGACACTGGAGACTGACGTCACCTTATTCGCCTGTATTCGATGAAGGGCGCTTTTCACCTGGCCTGCAAGGAAAGGGACGTTTTTGTTGGCGAACAGATGCGTCATACAACTTCACCGGCATTATCTTCTTTCTCGATACTTTACTTTTTTTTCATTTTTCGACACGAAAGTGGAGCGTATTTGCGTTCGAAAAAAAAAGGAGGCGGAGGGAGGCGGGAAAAGAATAGGTGAGCTCGCGGATGACGGAATAGCAAGAAATAAGCGAGGGAAAAAAATAGAAGCCGCTCGGCTCAGCGCGCACATGTGTTTCTGGGCGCAAGTGTGGAGGCCGGACAAAGCTGTTTCTTTGCCGTCGTCTTGCGCGCTCCTTGCAACGGGCTCGGCAACACCAGCAGCAGCAACAGCGACGGCTTGTGTTACGGAAACATTTCAGCGCACGTGCATTGGTTGTCGTCGTACGGTACAGCGGTGCGAGTTCGACTTCGACTTCGCGAGAAGTCCGCGCCTGAACAATTTTAGGTCGCGTTAAAAAAGAAAAAAATTCAAGGGCCACTTTGTTGAGCTGAAGTGCGGTGAGGCGAAAGCCTTTAGCGCGGTTTTGCTGCTTGTGATCACTGATGTGTGGTTAAGATGTTAATTAAGTACACAATTGTTTGCGAATCTTAAATGCTGGAGACACTGGAGGGCATCTGGGAGGCATCCGTCTGATTCCACGCCTTTCCGCAAATACTCTCCAGCGTCCTAGACAAGGAGAACTGCACATGCGTTGGCAGGAAGTAGCGTAGTCGTGAGCACGCTCTTCTGCGGGACGGAAGGATGGTGGTTCGAATCCCATCGCGCACAAAGAATTTTTTCCTATCGAGTTGAAGAGCGTAACGGACGGACGGACGGACGCGAGCATGAGCCATTGAAGGCTTTCGCCTTAAAAAAAAAACAGGAAATGTGACTCAAGTAACGGTGTATGCCCTGAGATGTACGCAAGGTGGCCCTGTATTTAGATCCGTTTCGATGTGAAGGCATACACCTACAGCAGGGGTTCAGCTGGGCAGATGAGCTTAGGAAGTTTGCGAGGATAGCATAGGGCAGGAGAGTGCTAACCGGAGTAGACGCATTTGGGCTAACGATGATGATGACGATGGGAACCGTTTTCTTTCGGAGGACATAGCGCGTTGCCACACCGGACAATACCCGATTTCGCTGTCACGCACTCTAAACAGGAATACGCCTATATGGGTTTAAAAAGAGAGTAATCTGTCCTCGAGCGAAGTCCCTTTGAGGGGCAGTGTATGCTGCCCAAGTCCCGGGGTAGATTTGGATAACTAAATAGACAGAATGCTTGCTGTAAACAACGCAGACATATTTCGACCGCAAATCATAGTAATTTGATGAAGTTAGCTATACTAATGGGAGCAAACAGAGGAGCTTGATACCTCGATCAGAATCTTCGCAACTGCCGGACCTTCGCATGCTTTGAAGAGGGAATTTGTTTCCGTTGCCAACCCTAACTATTCCTTATTCTTAGTGATGTAAATCTACCCAACGGCTTGGGAAGAATACCCTGCCCTAAATGTAAGTATGCCAGAGGGCAGCTTACTCCCCTTTTAGTCCCATATAGAGTGCATACAGTGAGCAGGCCCGTCTCGTTTCCAACTTCAGGAGGTGGATGGAGCTAAGAGGCAGCTGCTGACGGGCACCGTTGAGCAGTGGGTTGTTGGCTGCTTGTTGGCTGCCATCGGCAGCGAATGTATTTACACGTGCAAGCGTCCGCGTGGCTTTGAATGTATTGTAGGACGTGCCTATTTGTGTGTTGATGACATTGTCGTGGGCTTTCTACGCATACGTGGTGTATATATATATATATATATATATATATATATATATATATATATATATATATATATATATATATATATATATATATATATATATATATATATATATATATATATATATATATATAATTTAATACGAAATGCGGGATGGCGCTTTGCACTCCGTAATCGTACGTTTGTTTTGACCGTCTCCCCATGCACACCGGCTTCACTGCGGATAAACAGGAATGTAGTGAACGCCACTTAGTAATGTGTGAAAGACCGTTTGTGAACGTCGCGTTCTCGTTTGTCGCCTGTTACTCAAAAAAGATTCGTGGCCTCGACATCGTCACAGCCTTTTTCGCCGCGTTCGAAGTGACGAGTTCGTGCCAGCTCTTGGCTTGCTGCTGACTTGCTCGTGAATTGATTGACCGGACAAAGGCGCTGGCTGTTTCCTGCTTCCTTCTTAGAGAGATGCAGCAGTATAACATGAATAGCTTTATCGATCTTAGTCCTTCGTCTTTAGCTTGTATATAGACGGATTTCGTTGACGTGTGCAGATAGAGAGCGAGGAAGCATGAGAGAGGGAAAGAACTTACCGCTATGTGCCGTATGAAAGGATGCACCTTCGTTGTCAACTCTATGATGGTGACTGTGGATTTTTGTGGCGCAACGGCATCTATGGCCAAAGAGCGCCATGGCACGAGGTATTTTTCGACTTCTCAAGGTGCGCTCAAAGACCCATCTCCCAAGCATTTCACCCTGAACAAGCCGAGCACCAGACCAGGGAAAAGCTTGTACCCATTGTATCACCGGTGGGTACCCGGTGATCGAACCCCGCACCTACCACATGCGAGGCAGGTGCTCAACCACTTTGCCACCGCTGAGGTTGTCAATACTATGCATTCCGTTTATTTAGTGATCAAAAGCCTACACTGCCCCTAAAATGGAGTGCCCTAAAATACTGTCCTTCTTTCTTACTCTATTACAGGGCAATTCATGTTTACAGTGTTATGATTTTGGTGACAGATAAAAGAAGCAGAGTGCCCTGAATGTTTGTACATTTGCGATTCACTGTGTAATAATAATAATAATAATAATAATAATAATAATAATAATAATAATAATAATAATAATAATAATAGGTTTTTGGGGAAAGGAAATGGCGCAGTATCTGCCTCGTATATCGTTGGACACCTGAACCGCGCCGTAAGGGAAGGGTTTATATAAAGGAGGGAGTGGAAGGAGAAAGGAAGAAAGAGGTGCCGTAGTGGAGGGCTCCGGAATAATTTCGACCACCTGGGGATCTTTACCGTGCACTGACATCGCACAGCACACGGGCGCCTTAGCGTTTTGCTTCCATAAAAACGCAGCCGCCACGGTCGGGTTCGAACCCGGGAACTCCGGATCAGTAGCCGAGCGCCCTAACCACTGAGCCACCGCGGCGGGTCTTCTCTGTATGGATATTCACTGATTTGTTATAACGCGTTAACCTCACTTGGTTCACCGCTGACTCGTTGCAGGCTGCATTGAGCACGATAGTACATGTGAGCGCCCGCTTTACATCTCACAACTCTACATTCTGTCTATATTTGCCTCTCGTAGTGGGTATATTATAGAATCTACACGATCACCTTTCTCAGCGAACAATGCCGGAAGCAAGTAGGTTCCCGTCGCATCAAGCGGAACTCTTCGCCGAAGGAATATTGACACTTGCGAAACGACATTTCGTTCCGCGCGTGCTTCTTCCGTGCTCAGGAATGCGACATTTGAATGTGCGGCTCTGTTTGTGTTCGCGTACATCTCAGACTTCACGCGAGCTCGTGTACATCCCTCAACCCGTTCTGCGTGTTAGCCTTTCAGCGAGGTCGCCTTTTGTTGTTCTTCAACGGTCGCGTGCCTTCTTAATGAAGCACTTATAAGCTCAGCGCTTGACCCCTTCGAGTTTACGTTGCAAGTGTCGACGACCGGCCGTGTTTTCAACTCCGGTCAGCGACCCGTCGCTGCCGACGGCTCGAGCTCTACCTGTGGATGGAATGGCGGCGACCTGATGGTCACCGAAAGGTGTTTCCGCATGGACGCCTTGCGAATTAGAACCGTCGAAAATATACAGGGTGTTCCAGCTAACTTGTTTCAAGTTTTTAAAAAAATGACAGCGCGATCAACGAATATTCGATTAGTACAAGTTGACAGGCAGTTGCCTTGTAAAGGTGAGCGTATTTTTTACTAGTAACATTTTCGTAAATCTCGTTGCCGTCTTTTAAAGCTTGACACAAGTTAACTGACACACCCTGTATAATGTGTACCGATTTGGCGTTCTGGACGTGCTGGGACAAAGTCCAACTGCATCTGCCGTGCCACATAATTTTTGCAACGACCATACTGCTTACTGCTAACACTGCACGCTTTGCATAGCGTCTTGTAAGAATACAGTCGGCACCAAAAGTGTACGGAGTGCGGGTGTGCAGCAAAAAAAATTATATTTTGATCAAGTAAAGTCAGTCAGTATGTTACGCCGGCAAGTATGAGGGGAAGTGCATCAAAACATTGCAAGTGACTGAGTCGCGAGGCTGCGCTGCGATAGGTTTCTTTAAAAAGAACACGCGCCCCGTAAACTTTTGCTGCTAACTGTTCACGCATTTACTGTCTTTCTACAACCTACTCGGTAACCTTTATGATTCTGTGCACACTTTTTACTGCCTCTCTGTTTATTTCTGAAGCACGAACCTTCACACGAACGCACTAATAATCATCACCAACAAAGCTGTACTCACGATAAGGTCAATGGCCTCTCCATTGATCTCCACTTAATCCTGTGTTCTTGGGCGAGCCACGGCCAACCAACAATGCCAGGAATGTTTTAAGCCTCATATTTGCACCTGACTCTCTTACACAGCAGGCTGCGTATCCTGCCCTTTGAAGTGCCCCCTGTTACCCTGCCAGATCATGGGTTATTTGTCGTCCTCGTGACATTCCCCGACATCAAATCCCGGACGGCCACAGCGGGCGCATTTCGATGGAGGCGGAATGCGATAACACCCGTGTACTGTGGGGTGTCAGAGCACGATAACGAACGTCAAATGATCTATATGAATACAAAGCCTGCCACTACGGCGTCTCTCATAGTCATAGTGGGCAGCTTCGGGACGTTCAACCCCACATACCATACCATGCCATACCATAACATAACATACTGTGACATACCATGCCATACCATTCCATACCACGCCATACCATACCACACCATGCCATGCCATACTATGCCGTACCATACCATACCACACCATGCCATACCATACTATACTATACCATACAATGGCATACCATTCCTTACCACACCATACCATACCATGCTATGCCATACCATACCACATCATGCCATATTATACTATACCATCCCATCCTATGCCATACCATACTCTGCCATACCATTCTATACCATACCATACTCTATCACACAATACTATGCCATACCATACCACACCATGCCATACTATACTATACCATACAATGACATACCATTGCTTACCACGCCATACCATACCATACTATGCCATACCATACTATACCATACAACACCATGCCATATTATACTATACCATACCATTATGTGCCATACCATACTATGCCATACAATTCTATACCATACAATACCATGATATGCTATGCCATACTCTACCACACCATACTATGCCATACCATACCATACCATAACATACCATGCTCCGCAGAAGTCCCTTTCCTTCCACTGATTTCAGTTGGGACCTGCACTGACAGCGTAGATGTGTAGCACTTGTCTTGTGTACCAGCAGTAGCGGGTTCGAATCCCGTTGCTGAAGTAAAACTTTCCATGCGGAATGGTATCGCGTTACTCTGGCCACAAGCTCGAGGGATCCGCGAGATTATGCAAATCACAGTGCAGTCACAGTACAGGGAGGTTCACCTAGCGGACAACAGAAACACGGTCCCTCATCAGAACAGGTGTGGCTCACCGCGATGTTTTTTTACTTGGCAACCACCTCCTGTATGAATCGTTCAATTATACCTCGGACCTAAGTACACAGATTCTGCGGTGCAATAAATGAGTTTATGATGTCCTAGCTGAAACGAAGACAACAAAATGGACATGAGCAAGGCTCCTGACTCTAAGACCAGATAAGTGATGGTCTCTTGCAGACACAATGTGGACACCATGAAAAAGGAAACGTAGACGGTGGTGGTAGAGGGCGCCCACGTTGAGTGTACGAGGTTGATAAGTTCACCGGTATGGAATGGCCGCAAATGGCACAGCGCAATTCCGCTATCAGGTTTTGACCCAAATAAGATGGCCGATCACGTTCTTCTGTCGTTCACAAAGCGAGAGCACACAGTATCTTTCCTACGTGCTGCCCACAACCCTGGCACCCATCTTGTGGTGCTCATAACCCTTTGAGAAGAAACTCCGTCGTCTTAATTTGGTCCACAGTGACGTATGGGAAAGTGAGCTTGCGGAGATTAGCATAAGGTCTATTCCAGGTCAGTGGTGGACAGGTCTTTGCGATGCAGGCGACTTAACCAGGCAAATGATAATTACTATGAGGGTGGGCTGATTATCGCACGAAAGAAGCACAATAGCCCTCACGAAGGAGATTTCTACGGCATGGGAAGCACCGAATCAGCTCACGGTCGTGCCTATCACAACCAGGCTCGTTGTTTTCCAAGCCCAGCAATCCCCGCAGCTCTTATAGAGCAGGCTTGACGTGCGCGCAGCTTTATTTTCGTTCGGCGGTCAGGGACCTTTAGGAGAGGGAAAGGGGTGGGAAGAGGGCGGCGGGGTGATTGACGTGCCCTTTGTGGCACGTCCAGTGTACACCTGTCCCGATCCTGGATTCCTGACGTTCCGATCAGTCGGCTGATGTGCGCGGAACATATACGGACAGGCGTCTGTTGCGAAATGCGCTTTGTCGAGTAATGCGACTCAGTGTCACATCGTGTGGCTATTTTTCCTCTTATTTACGGGTGCGGTGCCTGATAACGCACTGCGTTTATTTTAATTTTTATTTTTAGCGTCGCTGCATAAGGCAAGCACCTGCTGTGTAGTACGAGACTTTAATCCCTTTCACAGGGTCGCTGGACAAGCGTCGTGTACAAGCAAGGCCGTTTCATGCCTCTAGGGTAACGTGACGATTCCGTTCCAGTTCTGAAGGACTCCTGAACGAATACTACGAGCAGAGGTGGCTCTAATCGCGACATAAAATACGGCGGAGAAACGCCTGGAAAAGGGCGCAAGACGCTTTCGGTGACTGAAATGGGCGTTTCTGCCTACTAGGAGTCACCTTGACATCCCATTGACGTCCCATTGACGTCCCCTTGACGTCCCCGTGTTTGCAGACAGGGCGAGGTCTTCTCTTTATTGATGTTGGGATACCATCGTCTCTATTATACAAAGACAGTATGTAGTGAGTGGCGCATGCTGTTGGTGTTGGGCCAGTTGGTGAATGATCTTTGCGAGGAAAGCTTTACGCACGACAGCAGGAATGAGGGAGATAAACACAGGCTAGCGCTGGTATGTGAATATACACTAAATGTGGCGAGCCATCTGTGACAGCCCTGTTGCAGAATGACCTGCCACACCGTAGGTTTGGGTGGCACCTTGGACCGGCACGCATTTCTGTGACAGCAGCTGAATTGACTGGTTTCAGGATTCGCGTGAAACAGCGATTGTTTTTTTTTTCTCTTCGATTTCATTCCATACTCATCAACGTATCGCCGCGACTGTCAGCTCCCGGCCGTAGCAGAACCGCAACGTCGCTCGATGACGAGTGGACAAGAAAAAAATTTGGTCATTAATCCGTTCTGAGCCTGGGCTGGCCTAAATATTTCGCGCGTACATGCAGCGCCGTTCTTTGTCAGAATCGCTGACTTCATTATAATTATCATGAGTCTTGTGTACATGTTCTTCACGGCGAAATAAACCTTTCTTATTGGTGTCCAATTAGCCCTAACTGTTCAGCGCCAGCCGTGGTCACCTATCCTAGTAAATGTCCCTATATTATCTCTCCACATATCTCTCAGTATCCTGCAGTCATGTACTTCTCGCTTGTTTCCTATCGGCTTCCCATCTAATGCCCCGTTTAAGTCCCTTTCTTCATATCTGGCTCCGCTTGGACGTCAATAACTCGGGTTAGTTCCATGATCTATGCTGCTATCGTTATCGCTATTGTTCTCATTCTTTAAGCGATAAAATACACAGATACACGGTACTAGCCTTGCTCGAGAACTGACGATCAAACTGGCGGCATCTGCACTGTGTTTCCTCACTCCACAGCTATGTGGCGCTGCTACTTTCTTAGCGTCTATACTGGGACATGTGGCGTGTTTCCTGGCAGCACGGCCATACCTGCTGGGCGAGAGAGCACGATGAATTGCGGAGCTGAATTGAACTGCAGTCACTCCTCTTAGCTATTCCTGGTGAGATCCAGTTACAGGTACTTCAGTTGGAACTGAAAATATATTGTAGTCGTGATTGGTTGAGGGAAAAAGAAAGGCGCTGCAACTGCGAGGAGAATACGAGGCTTGTCTTTTTCACAAGTGGCGCCATCTAGGGAGTGGCGAAAACACGTCTGATATTGGTTGAAAACAAACGCATGTGGAAGACCCAGACGCGATCCGGTTTCACGAGGCGCCAACTCCGCCTGCGAAGAGGCAAGTGTGTGCTTGGCAGCTGCTGCCATCTGTCGCATGCGCCTGTTACTAACATAAACTGCGCATGCGCAGTAGGAGCTGGCGGTTTGTTTTCAACCAGTGGAGCTGGAGGAGGGGAGGCGTGCATGCGCAGAGTGGCCGTATGAATAAGGCGGATTGACATGCGAAGCTCGAAATGCGTAACTGCCTATACTCGGGTCCTCTGTCGCTTTCGAGCTTAACGTGGCGAGGAGGAAGAGGAGAATTATGAGGAGGAGGTTACGACAAAGGCAAAAGCACGTGCATGCCTGTTGTATAACCTGATACTGGAGTAATAAATTTGCTTCCACTGAGTGTTACATACGACACACACACCCGTTATAAACATACTTTGATGAACACGATGTGAAAGGTGTCAAAACACGCGTCCTGCTGTCGCCAAGTGCATTCATTCCCAAGTAGAGCCAGGGATCCTCTTCTTGGTGTGGTCGCAGAGGATTTGTTGTTAAACAGGTTGATGCATCTGCACTCTGGCGGAGTTCCGACGTTGAAACATGACGCTATAGTTGCTCGCTACAGCTGAGTACAAAAGGAAAAAAATTGTATTCTTGTGCGATGTGTTAGTGTTTCGGTGTGGCGTGCTTGTATGCATAGTCTTCTTTCAATGAAGCCCGATGGCGGCATTCGACTTTAATCGGAGTCAACACTGTCTGTATTAACGACACAGCGTAAAGGGTGTGGAGGCGGAATCCCATACACAAGCCGAACGTGTCTGGTGTACACCAATTTATTAAGAGGACTCGTTCAGCCAGAAGAGAGCGGAGTCGCCGTCAAGTCGAGAAGGCGCAGCGCCGAGTTCCGATTGCTTAGCCGTTGAATTCTGATCTGCGCGCGCCCGCCGAGATGATGACGATGATGATGTCCTCAGGCTGAATGAGCGCTCGGGTACGTCGCCTTCTTCTGCAGGCGGGCAAAACGCTGCACGCTACAAGGGTGACGTTCTCGAGAAAAGCCAGCGTTCGTCCTGACATGTCACGAAAAGGCGCCATTGGCCGAGAAGGTCGTGACGTAAGTACTTTCTTCGGAAAAGAGAATGTGGTCGAGCGGGAATCGAACCGGTGGCCTTTGGGTCGCGAGCCATGCGAGCTACCTTTACGGCACTGAATAGCGTTCGTCCATTCCGATGGTCTATAGGCTCTATGCGACCGCCTTATACCGCACAGTAGATAACGGGATCTTAGCTGACTGGAGTCGCCAATTAGTGTCGCCAATTAAACACGGTCTATGCGCGCTGAACAACCGGAAGTGACATGTGTGACGTGGAACGCTATCGCATTGTACTCTTAACGTTAGCTTAAGCGTGGTCCAAGTTCTTTGTGTAGTGAGGGCGTGTGAATGACACACAAAAAGAATTTTCGAACTCTGACAGCACTGCCGCTTGTCTGCGTTAGATTTCGGGCACGTGTGGAACGGCTAGCGGTTCGCGCCAAGACGTTTTATTGCTTGTATTTCGGCGAAATCACATGGCATGATGCGACGCGTGACTTCCTGCCTAAACACAGTAGAAATGTCATCATATTCTACCCCGAAGGAATACATCCACATAATTAAACGATTCGTAGGCCAGAGATCACCAGGCTGAGTCGTCTTGCATTTGATTTTAGAAAATGTTCCGTATTCTTTTTTTTCGATGCGTTTAACATTGCCTCGGGTAATTGAATATATGCATTCGTAAATAGCTTCTCCGGCTGATTGAAATCCAGAAGGGACCGATGATGGGGTCGCTTCGTGTCTGGCCAAGTCACGCGGTAAGCTGCGGGGTAGCGCTGCAGAGAACATTTCCTGCTTTAAAATACAGTATAAACCTCATAATATTCCTGCTGTAAAGAAAACGACTTACATACATCTAATTACCTAAGCGATCAACAAGCCTAAGGGCACCAAACCGCCGCTGTGTTACAACTGATTTTAGAAGGTTATCTCTTCTAGATCGGGGAAATCATGTGACTGGCTGCCGGGGTAGCTCCAGAAAGCATTTCCTGCTTTAAAATTCAGTACAATCGTCGCATTATTCCGACTCTGAAGGCCCACATCCTCCTAGCTAGGCTGTCGTCAAGCCACAACGTCGCAGACCCGCGCTTTCGTTTCGCAGTCGCAGTTTGAATAATTCGCTTATTATGACGGGCATTGCTTTGTGCACCACCACTTCATCATCTCGCACATGTCACGTCTGAGTCAGATTTCCACACTTGTGACGCGCAGTGCCCGATGCGATGGGGCGAGTTTTTGTTTTTTATTTTATTTTATTTTGTCTGTGAACGCCCTAAGCAAACGGGGGAGCTCATTTTGGTCATAGAGGCAGGAAATTCTGTTTGCCTTCATCACCCACGATTGGCCGACCCATCGCTCCTTCCTCGGCATTCGCCGCCGCCGAATCGGCCTAGACACGCTCGGCGCTGCTTACACCGTTCAGAAGGTAAGCCTCCCCGCAGATGGCCCGAGTCACGACACCGCGCCCGGCTCTTGCCTCTACAGAAGAGGAGGTGCCGCGCGCGCCCGTTCAAGCTCCGTTCAGCGAACAGCCTTCGCCTCGCCTCGGCTCGCGTGCTGTGCTGGCGAGCAGCCGCTCGAGCTGAAGTCTCCCGCGCGAGTTTCTCTCTCTCTCTCTGTCTGCGGTATCTTTATTGTTTTATTTTTGTTTCTAACCCGTTCGCTCGAAACGCTTCGCCGCACTCAGCCGAACCTGCGCGCGACGAGAAAAAAAGAACAAAAAATGACGCCCTCGGCTCCCAGCTGGTCGCCCATAGTTCACTATGCAGCAGCCTTCATATATACTCCGCTGTTTAAGTAGAGATGCCTGCGATGAGTATTGGTGCGGTTGAACTGTGAGCTCAAACGCAGGTCAGCAAGTGTGGCAGTTACGACGCTGGTTAATCTTTTTTTAATTTTTAATTGGTTTTGGGGGGAAAGGAAATGGCGCAGTATCTGTCTCATATATCGTTGGACACCTGAACCGCGCCGTAAGGGAAGGGACAAGGGAGGGAGTGAAAGAAGAAAGGAAGAAGGAGGTGCCGTAGTGGAGGGCTCCGGAATAATTTCGACCACCTGGGGATCTTTAACGTGCACTGACATCGCACAGCACACGGGCGCCTTAGCGTTTTTCCTCCATAAAAACGCAGCCGCCGCGGTCGGGTTCGAACCCTGTTTATTGTTTTTTTGTAGTGTCATAGTAATCGTCCAAACTACGTAGGACAAATTACCGTGCCATTGATCGTCAGTTAGCATTGCTCCGTGATAGCGATGGCTGACATATGTCGCTGAGAATTTCCTAATCTCCGCACCTGACTCTTACCCACGAAGGCTCTTTCGTTTCTTTGGAATGCACGCAATTGTACTGCAATAACTGACTATCGGCTATCCGTTGCCCTCTTTACGTGTCTTGCCTATCCATTCCTTTAGCTTGGTGCCCGCTGTAGATATCGTTCACTCGATTTTGTTTTCCTGTCCATGCCTCCGTTTTTCAGCTTGGCATCTTCACCTTCGTCATTTTCTTTTTTTTTTTCGTGACTCACTGCGACGTTCTAAAATTTAAGTATCTTCGACTGGCTTCCAAGTTTCGGCCCTGAGGAGAGTACTGGCCGGTTACAAACGTTATCGGTCGTTATCGCAGTATTCGGTGTGGTGTTATTCACGGCAGGAAAACACCTGCCAAAGGGGCTCCAGTCTATTTTTACGCACGGCGACTTTAGGTATTTCTTTTCTTCCCAAGCAGCAAACGTAATCGACCCAGTATTGGAAATGTATTGGCAAACGCTCGTCCTACAAAGAACAAGGGTGAAACCATCACTTTCCAATATTAAGCCAATTACCTGTGCTGCTTGGGTTATTAGCATAGCGTGTGGCGACACCACTACCACGCGTCGCCAGTGCGCACGCGCAGATCGCCGTGAGGGCGCCATCTGGCGCAATGTGCCCGATAAGCCTAAAGCCAAGCCAGCTGCGGGCATACCCGCCGCATCGGGGACATCTGCGCATGCGCTGTGGTGGCGCGTGGCACGTGGTAGCAGAGGTGGTACGGACTATGCTAAAGGTCTGAATTATGAAAGCCAGCTTTGCTGCTTCTTTTACTACCCGCAGAGTACAGGCGCGGTCGCTGGGGAAGGTATAACTGGCGTTTCTATTGGCCATGTCATGCCCTATATACGTTGGTCGCCGTTATTATCACTTCTTGACGAGCGCGCTGAGAAACAGCTGGATGAGGCTGTTCACGGTCAGGGAGCTTTGATCGTACCAGCTGCGAAACTCTCCGCGGAGATCATGTATCAAAACCCAGCACTCTGATTGGATAAAAGCTTGGAATTTAGCTGACTATTGTGATGACCCCACATACTGCTTGGGTACACACGGGACATAGAGGGTTATGGGTTATGGGAACTTAACGTCCCAAAGCGACTCAGGCTATGAGGGACGCCGTAGTGGAGGGCTCCGGAAATTTCAACTACCTGGGGTTCTTTAACGTGCACTGACATCGCACAGTACGCGGGCCTCTACAATTTCGCCTCCATCGAAATTCGACCGCCGCAGCCGGGATCGAACACGCGTCTTCCGGGTCAGCAGCCGAGCGCCATAACCACTGAGCCAGCACGGCGGGTTACTAGACGGAGAGGCAAAGAGACACCGCTAGACTCAGTTGCAACAGAATAGACATAATCAAGAATTGCATCTTAACAAGTGAATGATGGAGAGGCTGGGGTTCCCAGGCTTGCACGCCGCTGCGTTGGCGCCGAAGTCTTCGTCAGAAGGAATGGAGGGACTGCGGAGTGGACCTTGACCGTTCGCTGAGGCTCGGCTTCTGTGCTGTATGGCTTGGGCGCTGTGGGCGCCGGAGGACCGACTCCCAGCGCTGTCGTCTCGGGCCCTGCTCGTCACCCCCCCTGACCAGCTTTCCTCCTTTCTTTTGCCGACCATTGGGGCGATCCTTCTTTTCATGCTGGAGCGTCTCCCTCGCCTTCGACATTCCCCCGTGTTCTCCTGCATTGCCCCACTGGCTTGGGCCTTTTCTCCTCCGACCGGCCCTACTGTCACTCTTGCGGGATGTGCTTGAGTAGATGAACGCTTGTCGGTGTCCGAATAAAGGTGACGGCCAGGCTGTCGGCCTTCGGGCCGCTAATGAGCATTGGCCCTCGACACCCGACGATTCCTGGCGCCATACAGTCTTCTTGCTCAAGCACTTCCGGGGTCCCACAGAGGGAAGATGTCACCGGAGATAGCGGCCTTCCGGAGACGCTACTTGCCATGCGACTTGTGGCGTTAAGATGGACTGCCCAAGGCTGCTCTGAACGTGCGTGTGGGCATAGAGAGCAAGAAAACAATTTTGAAGCCTATTCGTAAAAACAAATAAAAAGGGGGAATGATCCGCCCCGTGTGACGGCCTGTGGGGAGTTTGATTGGCCAGGGCCGTGGCCCAGCAGTCCCATGAGGCTGACTCTGGCGTGCCGAGGGGTAGACAGGGGAAAGGGAACGACTTTACAGAGCTTGGCTTGCGAAGGCTGGTCACGTGATGACACGCTCCCTCTATAGTTCGTTAGTTTCCTTCTTTCTTTCTTTCTTTTTCTTTCCAGTCTCTTCCTTCCTTCCTTCCTTCCTTCCTTCCTTCCTTCCTTCCTTCCTTCCTTCCTTCCTTCCTTCCTTCCTTCCTTCCTCTCTTTCTTTCTTTCTTTCTTTCTTTCTTTCAGGTAGCCCGACTTTGGGATCATTTTTTTCCTGTTGACTGTTCAGCGTGTGGAATAGCCGTGCGAGGGGCCCGCATGCCAAGCCATCCCGCTCGACGAAGTCTTAGTTCCGAGAGCAGTGCGCTTTGGTTCGAGGAATATATAGCGCATGCACGAGCCACCTCCTGACTTCATGGTCACACTTTCTGGTGTGCTTTCTCGCGGTGTAATGAGGTAATATTGAGGGGTAGGCAGGTAGCAGTGAGAGGGCCAAGACGAGAGACCTCGCCCGTACCATTAAAGTGTCACGGGCCAGGATCGAACACGCGTCTTTCGCATTTCGATGTATGCGAAATGCCAGCTCCGTGTACTGCGCGGCGTCAGTGTATGTTAAAAATCCCCGGATGGCTGAAATTATTCACTACGGCCTTGCTCACAGCCTGTGTCACTTTTTGATATTAATCCTATAAAACCACAGCAAACGATATATAATGCTATTTTCGGAACCCATTCAAACTTATGCACATTTTCCCATAAGGTTCGGACTGTCCTTTCTTAATAAAGTCATTCATTCATTCATTCATTCATTCATTCATTCATTCATTCATTCATTCATTCATTCATTCATTCATTCATTCTATCATTTATTCACTCAAAGTGAGGAAACTGAGCTTAGCTTATAAGCACAGGCGTGCAAAGGTTGCGGTAGAACACAGGGGAAAAAAAAGAAGGCTGCGCAAACTTATTATGGTGTGGCTTTAAAACATACCACGTATCTTGACCGGCACATGTGTGCCTGCCTGCAGCATTGTCATGCTTAACGTACGAAACCCAGGTCGACTTCACAGCGCTGGCAAGTATGCATCCACTGACAAAGACATCGCGCAAATGCTTCCCTCATGAGAAAGTGTCCTCGCTTTCATGCCACTCTGAAAACGAGCGTTGTTGCGACAGCTGCGTATAGCTTTGAGGAGCCGGGCGTCAAATACGCTTTCGCTGTTCGCAACTGCGTGTTGTGCTAATTCGGTCTGACTTTTCGTTCACACGCTGACGACCTTCTGTGAGAGGTTGTACGCGTATAGCAAGCCTGTGACCCGCTAAGGCGCAGGGCTTGGCATCTCTACTAAAGGTACCTGTAAGGCAAAGAGGTTGTTATTGCGCTTTGAATGCTAAAAAAATTTGAAAATGCATGAGTGCTCACTGCTTGCCAAAGGGCCCAGAAATGAGATTTCAGTGACTAGAAACCGGCCGTGGCGGCTGCGTTTTTATGGAGGCAGAACGCTAAGGCGCCCGTGTACTATGCGATGTCAGTGCACGTCAACGATCCCCAGGTGGTCGAAATTATTCCGGAGACCTCCACTAAGGCACCTCTCTCTTCCTTTCTTCTTTCACTCCGTCCTTTATGCCTTCCCTTACGGCGCGGTTCAGGTGTCCAACGATATATCAGACAGATACTGCGCCATTTCCTTTCCCAAAAACCAATTACAAAAAAAGACTAGAAAAAGATGCCCCCCTCCCCCCTCAGCGTACAAGGTTGCCACCCAGAAAGGTTTCAGTCGCAAGCACAGAGCGGATCGTCGTTTAATACGATTTTCGATACTGGCCGGCGAGCAGCATCGACGTTATCATCCGTTCATAAATCGACATCGCGTGACGTGTAATGAGAACAGAACAAGAAATTGTGACGTCTCTGTGCCTGTGTGTCAAAAAAGGGCGACGCAGAACTTGGCAGGCTTCTTGTTGGCTCTATTTTATCCTGCCTATATCGTAATGGGTGTCCCTTTTACTTCTGCCAGCTGCAGATTAAGTGTCCGAGATACAATGAGCGGCAGGTTCCACTCCAGGTAAACATGTACATTGTTTTAGTGTTCACTTTAGTTTAAAAAAGAAAAAAAACACTACACCACCACTGCCGCGTGGTGGAGGCGCAAGCGGACGATCTTCTCGCTCCAGCTATTTCTCAGCCCACGTGATCAGTGACGCTGCAGCGGCTCGAGTGTGACGTCACTGAGGAGCCGCGCGATGGCGCTGAACGAAAGCGATACTTAAGCGATACTTAAACATTATTGATGCTTTCAGAGTAGAAACATTACACATGCCCAGAGGTCATTTGAAGGTCCAGAGCGCAGTTCTCATGCCACACTCGAATAATTCAAGCTCCCCAGCAAAGCTCTTCTGGTTCATTGCAGCCTCCCGATTCCTTATTCTTTACAAGCTTTTCCATCGTATTTCATCTGTCCCCACCACTAGGCTTTACAATCAAACAACGCATTCAAGCTACAATGCTTAGTTCGGGAGCAGCGCGCAAAATGCAGGAATAAATGACTAAATGAAAAAAAAATGTTATAAAGGAAGGACAGCAGCTGTTGGTTAAGGCGATCTGATAGGGGTACAGTACCGGAGAGGACCTTGCCCTTGTGTTAACACAGCGGGGTATACTGTTTCCATGTGACTGCAAAATAAGAAGAGAAGAGCGGATATTCCTTTCGGAGTATACCGCCGGCGTACTAACGTGTCTAGGAGCTCTCTTTACGATGAGGGTGAAACAGCGCAGCGGCTCAAGGAAATGCGCTGTGTTGCGTCGTTTCCATTCTTTGACTTTGGCAGCTCCCAGTAAGAAAAAACTACGCCATCTTGCCCAAGATACAGCATGATGTTTTGCCGTATTGTCTTAACGGCAGATTTTTCTGTAGTATTAGTAGTATTCTTCTGTAGTTATGTAGTACTTTCTGCAGCATGGTTTCGTAGTTGTATAGCAACAAGGGCAAGCGCTATGCTAGAGAAAATTATTTTCTTAATACAAAAATTTCTGTTGTTACTACAATTTTATGGTCAGAAATACTACACAAAATCCTTTGTAACGACAGCAAATTTTATGTTGTGTATTTCGACTGAGTTCCGCTGTTTCACCATCATGTCAGACTAACAACGCTCCAGTTCGTTTTGTTCCATTGCGAGGGCAAGTTCATCTCACGGCCAAGAGTAAAAGAACTGAGCGGAACTATCTCGTTTAGTTGTATGAACAGATAACGTATTTCTTTTTTGGACCTTGTACTTTCCAAACCGGTAGATATCACTTGTAATTCTCTGTAATTTCCCTCCAACGGGGCACATCAACCTATCGACAAGCTCTCTGATTGCATGGTGTTAGGGAACACATGAACAATTGCACCCTCGTCAACGCCTCGTGTAATCTAGCGGTGCCCTGTGCAAGGGGTGAACAAAACGGCACCCAACTTTTCGACCAATCGAAGATACAGCTCCATTCGAAGGGTGGCCAAGTGGTTGAGCATCCGCCTCGCATGCGGGAGGTGCAGGGTTCGATCCCCAGTGCCGCCGGGTACCCACCGGTGATACAATGGGTACAAGCTTTCCCCTGGTCTGGTGCTCGGCTTATTTAGGGTGAAATGCTTGGGAAATGGGTCTTTGACCCCACCTTGAGAAGTCGAAAACATCTTGTGCCATGGCGCTCTTTGGCCATAGGGGCCATTGCGCCATAAAAATCATCATCATCATCATCATCTATTCGAAGGGCAAAGTGTGTGCCGTGAATTTTCTGAAGCATTTTGCACGGCGTCGGAAAAAGACGGAATATGCTTCAGCAGGCCAACCAAGAACTAAATCCAAGAATGAAATCATAAATCTAAGAGCGGCATAAAAAAAACAAATTCCTGCGTGTGCGTCAGTAGAAAAGGGTTCCGAAGACTTTCTATTCTAATTCGCTTGGATTTTTTTGTTATTATTTGGCTGACATTTTTTCTATTTTTTTTAACACGTTCATAAATGCACGCAGCCACACATTAAACCGGCAGTTGCAAGTCTGCGATTCACCCGTATGTTTGCGTGCGGCGCTTTGCTCAGACTGTCGTTTTAATTCAAGCCGGCGGAACCCTAACAGCTAGTATACAATCGTACTAAATACAGCCCCGTTCGAAACTCTTCTGACGCTCCGTACATTACATTAGGAACGCAAAGGGCGTGTCATACAGACAGGCCTTAGGGTGGACACCGGAGGCCCGCAGCTGAAAAGAGACCAGCTTTTCGTTCTGAAGACATATGCCAGCGCAATATTTTGCGGCTTCAACCTGGCAATTCCGAGTCTGTCGATCACGACACGCTCTGAAGGCCGACAAATGGTCCAAGCGACAAAGTATAAGAAGCAACGAAACGGGACATGGTCATCCCGACGTATTCGGAAGTTCCGTTTTACAGTATTTCATCTGGGATTTGCAAAATTTAAAGACAGAAAAAAGCGACAGAATCTTGCCCACAATACGACAAAATGTTTTGCCGTTTTGTCTTAACGACACATTTTTCGTCATTACTGTACCATGTTCAGTAACATTTTTCTGTACTATATGTTTCTGTAGTCCGGTCCCTACGACAAGCCCGTATAAAAATGGTCTATAGACTTCTTAAAGACTGCTATGCCTTCCTATAGATATGTTTTTTATTCATAGTCTATAGACTTTCTATAGACAAAAGTCTACTAAAAGTGTATGCGGCCATAAATCTATGGATTGTCTATAGACTGTCTATAGGATTTTTACTGCCTATAGACTGTTCTCTAGGGCTTGCCTTTAGAGAGTCTGTAGACTTTATAGACAGAAGTCTATGGACAGTCTATAGACTGACTAAAAAATTTTTGTAAGGGAGGAAGAGCACAGTACCACAGAAAATTCTGTTCTTACTACAAAAAAATTTATTGTTGCGACAAGTTTTGGGCCAAAAATACTACACAGAATCTGTTGTAACGACAGCAAATTTTCTGTTGTTTTTCGACTGGAAAGTAGGCGGCTTTCCAGAGTTCTCAAGACTTTATTTTATCACCGCAGCGTTGTGTTAGCGTTGCGCCCGCAGACAGAGATACATTCCTGGCATGACTGAATCCAGCCAACAAAAGGACAGAAACATGTCAAGAAATACGACAGAATGTTTTGTAGTTTTTTTCGTAACGACAGATATTTCTGTTGTTTTATAGTGTTTTTTCTGTAGTACTTTTCTGTTGCCCGCGGTTCTGTAGTACTTCTCTGCAGTAAGTACACGAAATTCTGTTGTTACAAGAGAAAATTCTGTTGTTACCATAAGTTTTTGGTCAAAAATATTGCAGCAAATCTGTGATGACGACAGAAATTTTTGTTGTGGTTTTCGACTCGGAACGCCGTTAGGGCATACACTCACTCTATGACGCCCTAGAAATGCAGCGGACCGGAGAAGTGGGTGGCAGTGGAAAGCATAGCATCCATGGAGTAACAAGTAAAGATTTTTAACGAAGGACATAGAGTTCACCGACTTTGAAGCAACGCTGGCATACTTTGCGTTGGGAGAGGTTTTGGAATATAAAGGCGGGAATATGAGGACGCAGAAAATAATAAATTTAAAGAATTAAAAAAGAATTAAAACTTGCGGTCACTGAATTGGGGTGAATATACATCAAAGGTTAATGCTGGAAATGTTTGAAGTTCCTGAAGAAGTCCGTTGTCCTGCGGGAGATATTCACAGGCAGACAAAACGTTCAGTGAACTGTGAATACATATTAAGTGGGAGTCAAGCTTGGGGCAGCTTAGAGGAACAAGTATTAGCTGTTGAAGGGGATTTCTTACATCGCATTCCTGTACCGTGAGGCCTTCCCTTACAAAAATTTATTTAGACAGTCTATAGACTGTCCGCAGACTTCTGTCTATAAAGTCTATAGACTTTTTATAGACAAACCCTAGAGAACAGTCTATGGACAATACAAATCCCATAGACAGTCTATAGGCAATCCTTAGATTTATGGCCGTATACTTTAGTATACTTTTGTGTATGGACTATCAACAGGCAAAAAAGAAATATCTTTAGGAAAGCAATGGAGTCTATAAGAAGTCTATTGACTGTCTGTAGACCACTTTCGCAAGGGTTGTCAGAGGCAGCCAAGCATGCCGTCACGGAATAGAGCTCAGATTTGCGCAAGTCAATCACTTTCGATTCGAGAGAGCATCAGGATTCGCCGCTGCAAGCAACGGGTGTACAAAGGATGCGACTTGAGTGTAACAGGACATCTTGGATCGCGTCTGTGTATATGTTGCACTAAATGAGACACAAGCGCACCTAACAGAAAACTGCGCTCCTGTCTTACTTCCCGCATCAACTTTCCTGAAAGCTCGCCTTCCCCAGGTGCTTGAAGTCAGACTTATGGCCAAGCTGACCTTTCTAGAGTTTTAAACTCGGCTTCTCTTTCCAGTTCAAGAGGAGGAATACATAGGACGAGCATTTGTCCTATTGGCACTGTTTTCCTAAGTGTGAACCTATACCGACACTCCCTATTCGCAGTCCTCCCCTCTTTAAGCATGAAATATTTTCTCCATTAAGAAAATCATTTTGTGTACAGCAGTAGCAGTGCTTTAAAGCCAGGAAATTTCTCTTCACTGAAGGGGAGACGCAGCGTTGAAATCCGCAAGAAATGGTCAACAAGTTGATCTTTCGGAAATCGTTGTATCCGCTTGCACTCCTCGTTCTTTTTTTTTTTTACGCTGTCCCGTGGTTTCATTGCTGAAATCGACAGGGAAATGCACAAAAAAATTGTTTCGTGAACCGCGGTGGCTCTGCAATGCGGGGAAACGCCCGAAAAATGGGCGTTTTTCTCCGTTATGGTTCCTCTGCCTGGGTACCCACCTTGCGGAGTTAATTTCTTCATGTCTATTTTACACATTTCGACCCCGTTTATTTTATAGGATCCTAGGATTCCTAGGATCATAGTGCTAGTCAAGATATTCTTTCTTTTTCAAACTTTGTGAATTTTAAATTTCTGGTATGAAATTTTCTTCTTGCCCTAGAAATGTCAATGGACACTGCGTCGTGAAAATTTAAAGCAAAAACTGGTTCTTTGCGAAAAAAAAAAGAAAAATTCCTAGAATGTCGTGACTTGCACCCCGCAAGTGGAAACGCAATGAACGTTGAACCAGCATTTTTGTCTCATTTTCTTAACTCTGCAACCTTTTCACAAGGTTCAGAGGAAAAATATATATCAGGCTGCAGTTTTGTGCAAGTAGTCATAACTTATTTCATCCTCCAAAAATTTCACGTAAATAACAGTTAAATTTTGCGCAAGTAGTCATAAATTACTTCATGCTCAAAAAATGTCACGTAAATACATCAAGGAATTTTTTTTTACTGAAATCCGCGTCCCCCTTTAGCAGTCAGACGAAAAACATGACTGGCGGGCTGTTTGCTCTCTGCTTGAGGTCGTCGCTATTTGTAGCTACGCGGCTTCCTGATATTTTCTTTTTATCTAGAATATGTTTGATGAAGTCGGTCATTGATCTCTGCGGGACGTCTTCTTTGCCTTAAAATGCCGAGTATGCTGTTCCCCACCTTGCAGCGCGTGAACGTACTTAATAGAAGGAGGCGTCAAGATTAGTACAATGCTGAAGGCAAAAAAAAAGTTAGTATGGCAGCGAGAAGAACAAAAGCTTGCCTTCTCCGGGGATTCTAACTGCGTTCTTCTTTGTGCCGATGCGTGGAGTCCTGAAATGCTCCATGGAAGTTCGCTGTGAGTCATTTGAATTCATGTCTTTCTTCGGGCAAGGCATTGCCTCCGCGTTTTCTAGACGACATTATTCCATAGTGAACGGCAGCTTGCCTCTAAAACCAAGCAGTGTTCTTTTTTTTTTGCAAAACAGCTTTGATGAGTTTCCGATACAGTACACCAATGTACACAGGGTACTAGAGTTCACCATTATTACAGTGATTCTTCTTTGCAATGGTGTCGCACAGGTGACGAATGCTCTTTGAAGTTAGCTGTGTCTGACGTGATTTAATTATTTATTATCGCTACCTCGAATACCCCAGGTATGTCCAGGAAGGTCCTGGAATGAGGGATGGGCTGAGTGTTGAAATGAAAGGTTCAATGAGATCCTTAAGATATAGTGGATTGGAGTATCGCACACAATCGGTTGGAGAGTTATTGCAGTTCAGAGCAGTTCGCACGAAGAATAAACGAGGATGAGCTTTATCATGCGCTGGATCTTTGCGATGGCTGGCGCGGCTTGATAAGCGACGAGCTGGCAAGATGACTGAAACGCCAAGTGGCGCATTTTAAGTTTTTTTTTGAAATAGACAAAGCCTAAAGACGCAGCGTCTTAATTCGAGGTTAGTAAGGTGGGCCTGTGATTTAACTTCAGTGACACTGGAGTGATAAGAGTAGTCCGAAAAAAAAATCTTGCTGCACGATTTTGATCTGATCCCGGAGGCTACGTTACAGGGTCATTCACTTAAAAACAGGAGAATCACAATTGGACGGATTTGTCGTAGGTGCCCATTTAAACCCATTTGCGGTGTTAGTCTAAGGAAGCGAAGTTCGTTTGGTTCGCAGTGTTAAAAAATCTGGCAGTCGCTTAACCAGGCTGACTCTTAAATTCAGCGAAAACAAGGAGGCTTGCTAAGTGTCTGAGGCTCGTCCATGGTAGCTCCGCTACACGCTCGCGACAGCCGTTTTATACATACCCTCACGACCACGTGGCTATTACGTGGTATCGCACTGTCTTATGACACCCCCATCGGATGTCACCATGTGGCTTCACATCACCCCATCGGATGTTCTTAAAAAGGTCAACCCAAAGGTCATCCAATGTCAAAGGTCAGAGGTCAACTCAAGGTCAAAGGTCAACTAAATATCATGGGTCAAAGTCAGGGGTCAAGGGTTCGACACCATAGCTGTACCACATATGGTCATACACGGCTAACCTGGTTGGGCTGAAGGTCGTTCAAGGTCATTCTCCGGCCTACGCCACGACTGCTTTTTACCTAGCGCATAGTGAAGCTTTGCGCTTCACGTCCGTTGTCGTCCGTTCGCTTCAGAACGCTGACACATGAATTAACGACGCTTGTACTTGGATGAAATTAGTTGCCGTCCGTATCGTTTGCGGTGGCGCTCGGATTAACTGCGGTCGCTTGGATTAAGTGTCTGGAGTCTGTATTAAACAGGGTCACCCACCGATTAAATTGAGCAGCGCCTACATCACTTCTTGCGGCGCTCGTAAGAAACCGTGTGAGAGTGTACAGACCTACAGCCAAGACCAAGGCTTTAGAGCCCCTTTCGAGTGTGCATACAGGCATGCCGCCTGCGTTGACTGACGGGGCCCAGAGCGAAGAATGTGCTTCGCCTGGCAACCGCGCGGTGAATGGGACTACCGCTGTCCGAGAGTGACATGGACTACACAGCTGCTTTCACAGTAGCATACAGTGATGCTTTCTTGCTCTTGCATGCCTATATCGTACGCCTTTAGTTCATTGTTGTTCACATGTGGTGTGTAGATAGGATTTCTTGTTGCTTCCTCCGAACTGTCTAGTAGGCTTAATTCAGAGCTTGCTGTTCATCTGCATCTTCAGCACTGAGTGATTGAAAACTAGGGCGGCTTGCAAATTGTACAATTCTAAGTGACTTGGAAGATGATTGTTTCGGGTTTAACGTCACTAAAATAACGTGCACCAACGAAACTTAACTTTGCGAGAACGTAGGATTAACATCATAGTTCACCGCCTTTTTGTCCCTCCATCGTGCCGCGTCACTTTCACGGCAATGAACGCCACCGTCGCCCCAAGATGCACTTATGGCGCATTTCAATCTGCGATCCGGAGCAAGTTTGCTTGCTCCGTGAAATCGAAGAGCGTGTTTCAATGGGCGATTCGGATTCAGATCTTGAGTTCTGATTGGACCGCGACGGTATATGATCCCTAGACTCCCTATACATCTTGCTCCTTCGCGGATTCGGAGAGGTGCTCCATATCGCCGACTGCAATACGAGCTGGAATTAGTGTGGCTTGGTCGGTGCCCATCCTCGTGCTGTTGTCGGTACAGTTGTTTCTGTCTTGCAAATATCAGTCTGTGGTTGTGCCAGATTCATTTATATTTTATTGGTTCGAACCAGTCGTACTCCGTGGCACGGGCTGTACAGTCTTGAGCTTTTCTTGCTTTTCTATACCTGCAGTATTCGAGATAGGCGCTGCACCACAGCCGTGCTACGTTAATTAGCAAATTTTTAATATAGGAGGACAACTGTCAATTACATGCTGTACCTTCAATGTGCTCGTCCAGCGCCCAACTGACACTCCGTCATTCAAGACAGCAATTTCTGGCATGCCTTGTTTTCATATTTCTCACTTGGCTACGCTGACGAGCGTGCGCGAATGGATTATAGCCCGGTTTACTTACCAAATAATGTGCCAATAATAATAATAATAATAATAATAATAATAATAATAATAGGTTTTGGGGGAAGGAAATGGCGCATTATCTGTCTCACATATCGGCGGACACCTGAACCGCGCCGTAATGGAAAGGATAAAGGAGGGAGTGAAAGAAGAAAGAGGTGCCGTAGTGGAGGGCTCCGGAATAATTTCGACCACCTGGGGATCTTTAACGTGCACTGACATCGCACAGCACACGGGCGCCTTAGCGTTTTGCCTCCATAAAAACGCAGCCGCCGCGGTCGGGTTCGAACCCGGGAACTCCGGATCAAGAATGATGATTCTTTTCTCCTGTCAACGTAAGCTTCACGAACGGCGTTTTCCCCACCGATTGTTCACCGCCTAGCATGCCTAAGTATATAAAGCTCGTTGTTTACATCTCGTAAATACGCTGTTTACCTGGTGTTTATGTGTCGTCAATGTTTACCTGTCGCGGCTCAGGGCTCAGGGAGCATTAGAATTAGAATTTTTTTTTAGAATTAGAAAGGAACGACGGAGGGCTTCTTCAGGGACAACACGCGAGGTGAACGCCCTTTACACAACAGGCAGATTTCTTGAAATGCGACACTTTTACCTGCTCGACGCTGAGTTCATTAGAGGGTTTTAGCTGTGCGTACGCAAGTGCTTGCGTACGCAAAGCGCTACGGCGCTGCGTGCGTTACGCTGTCCGCTCCGAAGCATAGTTTTAGCTGACCGTGCCGTAGCGTCCCTCAGGCGCACGTGGCGCCATCTAGTGACGAAACGTCAAACCACATCAACGCTCGGTTGAAGAACATTTCATTCGTGATTACTGATAACTAGTGTTCCTTTCTTCTTGCACTCCCTCCTTTTGTCCCTTCCCTTACGGCGCGGTTCAGGTGTCCAACGATATATGAGACAGATACTGCGCCATTTCCATTCCACCAAAAACCAATTATTATTATTATTATTAAATGCGACACTTTTACCTGCTCGACGCTGAGTTCATTATCCCGCTGCTTTCAGAAAAAAATGACAACAAGGAAAGGTTGTGCTTGTTTTTACGATTGACCCACGTGCATTGTGGAGAACCGTACGCAGACGGTCCTCTCATTCTCTCTTCTTCCCTCTTCCTCTCCCCTGCGTTTGTGTTGTGTCGCGTCTCCCCTCCCCCTCTGTCGCTCTCTGCCCCCCCCCCCCCCCGGTTGTCCTAGCAGCGAGGAGACGCTCAACGACCTGTACAAAGAACTGCAGCGAAGCGAGAAACCGCAGGTGGTGGAACGCTTCGAGGACGTCATCGCCGACCTCCTGGACAACATGAAGAGGTTACAGGAAGAGAACAGCCAACTGGAGAACACCTGGCTCAGGTGGGTGTGCTCTGGTGACCTAACTGCTGCTGAGGCCAAGGACCGAACCAACTGTGCTGTGTTTGTCTGAGTATTGAAGGTCGCTTGTCTTGTCATATGAGTGCCATGCGTATCGGAAAACACAACAGGAAATTTTCTGTCGCCACAACAGATACTCTTGTAGTATTATGGGAACTGACGATAGAAAGCTTTGTTGTAACAACAGGACTTTCTGTTGTACCGCGCACCCTCCTGTCGTAACGACAGAACCGATCCTGTCGTGACAACAGAAGTCTTCGCAATACTGCAGGAAAATGTGTCGTAACGACAGCACGATGAAATTTTTGTAGCGATAGCTACATTACTCTAGCATTTCGAGCCTTCAGCGTGGCGGCGCCGCCACGCTGTCACGTGGTTGGTCACGTGGTGCGGAGCAGCTGCCGGCGGCGCGCCGGCAAAACAGAGTGCGGGAGGAGAGTGGAGAGGGAGAAAGGGGAGAGGGTGAATCACGTCCAGGGACAAAGATGAAGAAGGAACGGCCAGCGAAACGGAGCGGCGAAAGAACTGACTCCGCAATTCGACAGCGAGTTCCACTCGGCTAGCTGTAGCTATCGCGTCACTCCAGGTTTAACCAGAGCTAAACCACAGCCAATTTTTTTTGTCGTATTTTGGGACCGGCTCTGTCGTTGAAGTCAAGGAGGGCCCCAGTGTTTATCCTACTTAGGGATATTGTTTAGTTTTTAATGGCATAGCATTACAAGCCTTATCGGGAAAAAGGAAGTCGTCGGAAGCTAAATTCGCCTATTGGCAGGAGGGAATTAAGTGATGTCTCCAGACTGGAGCACTATTGGCTGGATGGAAGTGGCTTCTCTTTCGGTAAAGGCATCAACCGCTTCTAATGCTATGGTATTGCCAACAAATTGTCTAATTAGGTGTCCTTGTGAATTTTTAATCAAATTTTAGAGAGTACAGGAATGGTCGAGGTATGGCAGATAGCGCCAGCCCTGGCGCGGACAAAGAAGCGGGCGTATATTCGCGTCTAACCTTGAACTTTGTCGCAGAATAATCGTCAGCTCTGCCCCCCCCCCCCCTCCCTGCCCCGATGGTATACCATCCTTGTAATCCGCCATACCAAACGGTTGATTCAGGAGATAGCGAACACGCGTCTTTGCCGAAACCAAAGGCGAAAGTAGGAAAAAGAAAATAACGCTAATTTAGAAGGACATTTAGAATAGCTGATCAATTGGAATCAGAACAGAAATAACATAAAATCAACACAGAAATAGATTGCGCTGGTAAATCATATTCAGTTAGAAATGCAGGTTCTGTGGGTACAGCGCTCGCTATGGATTTTCGCGTCTCTGTACCCATACAAAAATTTCTTTACACAGACCGCCGGCTATTGTCTATGAAGTCTATAAACTGCCTATGGACAAATCATATGGTCTAGTCTATAGGCAATGTATAGGCAATTTAAAACTCTATAGATCAGTTTATAGACAATGTATAGATTCATGCCCATGCACTTTTAGTAGACTTTTGTCTATAGACCATGAATAGGCAGAAGGAAATATCTCTAGGAAGGCAATAGAGTCTGTAAGAAGTGTATAGACAGTCTATAGGTCATTTATAAGGGTATCTGAGCGTGCTTGCGCTTGGAAGGCGAATAAAATGAACGACATTCCACTTGTCTTTCTATCCAGGGAGAAGAAAGAGCACGAAGAACACTTACGACGCATGGAGGAAGAAATGGACAACCAGGTCAAGCTTGTGGAGCTGCAAGCTAAGGCCAAGGTAGGAGGAAGGACAGTGTAACGACACTGTCGTTTTAAGCGTTACACAGCAGAACATATAGCGTGGTGAACTTTAAACCGATATGCGAAGGGCTTTGTCACTTGCGTGTCGTTTTGCTGAGTTCCTTCATTGTTTGCAGATCAGCTTGTTTTTTTCTCATTCACTGTCATTATCCACGGCAGTGGCGGTAGTGAATTTCAGTGTGGGCGTCTCCATCGTCACCTTCGGCTTAATCATCATCGCGACCTTAATCGTGTGCTGGGTTTATTTCACGACATAACGTAGGGTTCCTCAGTCAGCTAGCGTACGTAGTTGATAACCAGAAACTAATTTATCGGGCAACGACAATGTTATCCATATGTTATTCAAGTGGTCTGGGGTGTGGCATGTGATTGAAATGAGCACATATGAGAGGTGGGCGGCCGCAGTATAGCTTTCGCTACAGCTATTACTTTTTGTTGGGAAGAGCCCGAAGAGTCCTACAGGATGTTTTTTTTTTCTTTGAATCGCTGTTTATCACATTCCACATCGATCGTTTTAATGGAATCGTAAGTGTATCGAAGATAGGCACTTTTAGTCTCTAAAAGCAAGGCTTGTAGCCCTGAAAGCGAGATGGTTACTTTGCTTGCATTCTCCGTATTTTTCTTTGCTGCAGCAGTTTCTTGAAAAAGTTGGTCACAGACATCAATGAGAGTACGGCCCCGTATACTTGATCTTTGTTAAAAAAACTAGATTATTCTTATTTCCTCTGAAGAAAGCGTGTTTTTGCCGAAACATGCCCAACGTAGTGGTCTTGAAAGCCAGCGCCGTAATATCAACTGCAATTTTGCATACGACGCCACAGAACGCAGGTGTCATTTACGCAAGAAATGCAACTTAACCTAGCGTTCGCTCGCTCGCATATTTCAGAAAAGGCAGGGGCGAATGGACGCGAATAAGACATTGCGTACTCCTTTAATTACAGATAGCTGCGCTTCTACAAACAGCACCTATACAAGGACAATACAAGACATTCTAACTATTCATTCGAATTAGAACCGTAGCTTTTAAGTGCTACTAAGCACGAAGAGCCATGATAACTACACTCGAGTGTCGAAAAGGCGTTCGAGTATGGGTGGCGTACCTGTAGACCACAGTGTTCCCATTTGCAGTTTCTATTTATTAATGCCACAGGAATAAAAGCTTCAAAGGGAAAAAAATGTGTCGTTGGTCTTAAAATACGCCCTTTGGCTGGACGACTGGACGAGTGTGACGTCACAGTAGGCATCAACAGCCTTTAATGTTATCACATCCAACACATAAGGCAATCAGGTGTCCTTGCGAATTTTCGCCTTTGTAGATGACAAGCTCTTTCTGTTGATTGTGCGCTGGAGGCGGCCGACCCTGTGTTTTTATTGGCTGTGTGTCAGCTTCGTAAAGCATAAATTCGGCAGTGTTGGCAAGAAATGATGTCTCAGAGACCTGAAAAACTAGCAGCAGTACACGGAGCTTATAATTCGCTAGCGCGGTGTACCGAGCCCTCTACACTCTAAACAGCAAGGAGTAAAAAGAAAGTGAGCTGTCCTCCAATGTACTCCCTTTTATAAAAGGGTGTTCGCTAGAAGACAGATCACTCCCTTTTTACTCCGATATAGGTGTATTACTGTCTAAAGTGTACTTGTCCGTACGTGTGCTTCTTTTACACGTGTAGTACGGCGGCTATGTAGTTTGACTATCTGGCGAGTATATTCATGCTTTCCAGCGCACTGCGCTTGAAAATACGAGTATATTTAAACGCGTTCGTCCTCCTCTACTCTCTTACTGCATTTTATTGCATTTTCTCTAGACTTTATTCGGCCTTCCTTTTTATTTCCTTTTTTTTAATGCTAGGCACAAGTTCGTCCTATTTACAGCGCAGACAGCACACCCACATCCGTTCCGTGCCCACAGTTCGCCGTGACTCACTGCCGCACCTGCCTTCGTTTCTCTGTGTGCCTTGGGCTAAAGCTGTGCGGTGGGGGAATGGAAACGTAGTCGGCTCACGGGCAAAGAAAAAAAAACAAGTTGGTAGGAGTGATGAGGTTAATAAATTCGCGTGTACACGTCTCCGGTAGGCACAGGTCAGGGCTAACTGAGGGTCACTGGAAGATGACCTTGTCCTCTGGTAATCTTTAAATGTCTGGTGATGATGGGTCTTACCGTTCTCCACTGCCGTCGGCAGCTAGTGAGATCCTCAAGAAACGGATAAATTTTTCGGAAAGATATTCCTGAAGTGGCATCTTTTCACATTCCGGACATGCTGCAACCTTTTTTTAGTAGTGTTGAAGGGCTGCTTTATGAGCTGTACAGTGGATGCCGTGAATTTGTAAGCGCCCTCTTGCAGAGGTCTTGAATCATACCAGTTAAGAAACTTGGATATAAATTTTGACCGTTACTCGTCGCCATTTTGTGAAGGTCACCGAACGGTGGTGCTTGGCACTTTTTATTTCTCCACAACCATGTCTTGCTCAACACTGAGCAGTTCGTCTGAATGCCGCAGGTGACGTTAAAGCCAACCTGCATCTTAGTGCAGCGTTGGGTTGTAGAGGCTACCCACCGCGATGACTCTGTCGTTACCGCGCGTTCGGCTGGTGAGGACAGGGTAGCGGAATCGAATCCCAGCCTCGACAGCCGCGTTTCGATTGAGGCGAAACGCAAAACGCGCCCGCGTGCTCTGCCATTTGAGCGCACATTGAAGAAGCCAAGGTAGTCGAATTTAATCCGGAGTCTTCCACTGGACCGCCTCTTTCTCCCTTCCTTCCTTCATACTCTTCTTCACCTCTTTCCTCGGGGTGCGGTTGAGGTGTCCACCGAGAAAGTAGAAAGCTACCGCGCCTCTCTTTTCTTCATTCAATAGTTACGTTCTATACATATATGGTCCCACGGAGATTTCCGCAACTGCTATGATCGAAGCTCTTGAAGGGCACCTGCACCGCTTTTTGAGAATTTCGCGATATTCAAGGATTCAAATCTACATAGGTTATAGGTAAACCATGCCAAGTGTTTTTGGACTAGCATTTTAAATAGTGACGTAATCGACGATTGAATTTTGTGCTTCTCCTCTAAGCACCGGAGGAGCGCGGGGAAGTTGAGTGTGACGTCACGAAAGGTATGATTTAAAATTACCGCTGCCGTCAGGACACGTCCAGCCGTGCCTCGTTGGAAGCTGCCAAACAACGCCCGGTGGACTTTGCCTTCGGTGGCATCGGTTTTTTTTTCCCTTAAAAGCAGGCGTTTATGCGTTGTACATGTACCGATACTTTCGATGACGTCATCATGCGCCTCCCACTTGGCATTGTGCGCTGCGGAGAAGCTTGAAGGCCGTTGCGATTTTAATTGACGGCTACGTCACCATTTCAAATGCTAGCCTAAAAGGACTCCGCATGCTTTACCTACAAGATTCGCACATACGAACCTTTTAAGCTCGTCAATTTCTAAAACTTATGCAGTTGTCCTTTAAACAGGTGCGGTGCACGCGAAGGCTAGTTACAACGGGACTAAGTGTTTTGATTGAAGTGCGCGGAAATTAACGTGAATGTTTGTGTTGTTTTCTACGCAGGCAGAGGAGGAAGTAGAGGCGAAGCGAAGAACGTTGCAAGCCAAGATGAGCGAGGAGATGAACGAGTTGCAGTCGCACGTGTCCCTCTTCGAAAAGGTCGCCACTCACAGTTCTTCGTTGCCTTTTCACTTTTTTACTGTCGCGGCATTTGTACGAGCTCGCAGAGCGCGCCCCGATTCCGAAATAACTGACCTACTTAATACGCATGCACTAACAACGATGCGCCCCCTGACGAAATACTCGACGCCTTTGCCATTTAATGAAACGAGCATGCCTTAATGGTCATGTGCATTTATAACCCTTAAGGTGGAGCACATTTCAGTCGAGGGAGTAATTAGCATTACTGCGGAGGAGCCGGGATCGAGCTCCGCATCAGGTATAATTTCTGTTCAGCTGAGAAGTTTGTGAGAAAACCATGTAGCGTTAATTTGTAGCCGTGTGGCAGGCTTCTGTGTTCCCAGTCGCCCTACAACAGCTGCTCGCCCGCAAGCCTTTACTGTTGCGCAAGAAAGAAAACTTTCTGCGTCAAAGGGCATAAGCGCGAACATGCAGTACATTTCTGTGACTCAAAACTTCCAAAGCATACAACGTGTTCACTTTGTGAGGCATGCTTGTATATGTGAATGTGGCCCGCTGTGAACGCGTGACGTCATGTGGTGTGATTCAGAAACAGGTGCTACGAATAGTGCGTGTTTATGCTTTGAAACTTGTCCGACATATTTTACACGCTGAGCTTTTTACTTCCGTGATGTAGTACGTACAAGGTGTTAGACATGAGGTTTCCTCTGGATGACATTTGTCTTCCAGCCAGTGCTGTTTGTTGCTGCGCCACAGCAAAAACAGCAGCTGACGCCGTCTAAGAATGCACATTGAAGCAGGTTCGAAAGCTATACCTTCCCCGTGATGCCAGACATTGTATGTCAGAGACGTCAGTCGAGCAGACTTCTGTGTTGCTGTTGCAATTCCGTCATGCTGTGTTGTAAATATTGTCCAGTCTTGAACGCGGACATTATTTAAGCAACAACAAAACTGTTGTCCAGGCAGTTGACGAAGGGGCAATTGTAGGGTTTCACACAGGTCACATATCTCACACAATTTCGGCAAACAAAATCGTAAGTACGCACGCAGATATATGAGATACACTTGCACAACATGCAGAACAAAAGGGCGACATTTCATCGCATAGAGTGAAAAAATTACAAATGAGCAGGTTGCAAACTGCAGCTGTAACATGGAGAAGAGGGTTAAGATAAGGCGAGAAACTTCTTTAGAGATTGAAAATAAAAATGTGTTTTGACTGCTGTAAAGAACTAAATTGCAGAGTGGTAGTTAAGGATCTCGGTCATAATTTAGGTTTTATATTTAGGTTTACGAGCTATTAGCTGCTGTTCAAATATTTGTGCCATACTAGGTTTTTCGTCGATATATTCTGCGTGACGAGGGCCCCGTATTTTAATGCGAAAACATTTCTTGCCTCATGAGTGGCGCGGACAGGATGTGTCACCACGGGCTATGGAGAGGGAGTGTGGACAGGGCGTGTTTTCATGAACTGTCGATCGTCCAATAAGAGTGTAATTATGATTTTTAATGATTAATAACGATTGAATGGGAAGTTTAATGACCAAATTACTAAATGAAATAATTAAGGAAGTAATAAATCAATTGATTTCGATAATTACTCCTAGTAATTAACGAAATCTGTAAATTACTAGTAATACCTTCAAATTGAACTTGCAATGAAAGTAATAATGCAATTAGCTGATAATTAATTGGGTTGATTAATTAGTCATTATTCAATGCAGTAATCAACGATCCGTGATTGATTAAAGCTAACCGGCTTTTATAATTAATTGATTTCCGTCTATTAATCACGTTGCTGAGTAACAGAGGGGGCAACGGAACTCGAAATGCTCACGCATTCCCGCGCGTAAGGAGTGTGCTGCTGCTGCTTACACACGTGCCCCCAGGTGGAGCAGTGGCTGCGGGCGAACGAGACGCACGACCGCAAGCTGACCTCGGTGCACTCGAAGCTGGACGAGGCGCTGCAGGAGAACCGGCAGCTGCGCCTCAGCCTCATGGACACCCAAAACAACGTGGCGCTCACGCGCACCGAGCTGGCACAGATACGCTCGCAGTACGAGGACAAGTGCCGGGCGCTGTACGAGTGAGTGCACACGCCAGAATTCGTCCAAGGTCTCTGTGTGTTCGGGTCTAGACATCCCGGGAAAAAAAAAAAAAAAGGTTAGAGAGCACTGCAGAGAGTGCATTGGAGAAAGGCGAAAGCATTAGTGCCTGCCGCGACGTTCGTGCCTCCCGGTCGACTTTGGTAGCTCTTTTCCACATGACGTCATATGGAATGTTCTAGAACTATCTTAAAAAACCTGCATATCACCCTACTTCTCAGACACCCATTTTAAGGGGTATTGTTTCTGGTGTACCCAGGGGAAGAAAAACGCACTCCGTGGCGGCCCAGAGTCATTTGGAGCGATGAGCTTAGGTAATTTGCCGTATTACCGTGGCCGTTACGAAACGAAATCGGAGGTTATTCGGAGAAGGATGCTTTGTGCCGAAGCGGACTCTTGTCAGGACCGCAACATATGTCACGTAACTACACATGGAAACGCATTCTTCAAACGCATATACTTTCCGGGTCATGTGTCCCGCACGGCAGACTGACCTGGATAACGTTCTCAGCAGTGAGGCGACGTGTAAGTTTACACTTATTATCTGCTGCTCCGGGGCCGTTTATAAACTTACTGCTCGCCGGATATTCCTCGTACAACTACGGCTGCGCAGGAGTATTAAGCTGTGGGTAACAACGCCTGCGGCGTATTGAAAAACGCAATGACGGTAAAATGTGGTTTTCCCCTCAGTTCGTGAAGCTGATACAGCTGCCGTCAGCTATTCACGCACTGAAGGTAGATAACTGTTGATACGTTACTTAGCTCATAAGGCGCGACGAATTTGATTTTCAAGATGGCTTGCGTTGTCAACTAGACGCGTAACAAACACACGCATAACAGACGCTCTAGAGCATGACAGCCGTCGTTTTCTTATGTGCCATAAAACACCACTCGACACAACAACAGCATAACAAACGCCGGTGGGGTAAAATCTGCTAGCAGCATCGCTGGAGATTTGGGTGACTCGACGAACTTTTTTTTATCTTTTGGGCACAGACGAGTGCAGAGACGTGAGCATAGGTTTAGTAGCGACAATTTTGTGTTTTTATAGTGGTTATGCCTATCCACAGATCCCACCGTATCGAAAAACATAACAGCAAGTTTTCTGTCGCCACAACAGATTTTCCTCTAGTATTTTGGAACCTGACAACAGAAATTCTTGAATTAACAACAGGATTTTCTGTCGCATTGTACTATACCCTGTCGTAACGACAGAGCGAGTTCTGTCGTGACTGCAGACACCTTCGCAATACTGCGGAAGAATATGTCATAACGACAGGACGACAAAAATTTTTGTCACATTTCTGGACCTGCTCTGTCGTATTCTTAGACTGTGCAGAACGTTCGCGGCTAATACAGTGTCGTGTTTTTAACCCCTTTCTGCACAGTGAACGGGAGCGGATCATGGGCGTGTTGCAGGAGCAGGGACTCGCTACCAAGCAGTTGCAGCATCTGCAGTGAGTAGAGACCGCGACAGGTGTCGCTCGTTGCACTCTTGTCTTCCAAACATGCGTGACAGCGGCTCCTGGAATGATTCTGAACGCGTCACTTCGAATCCCTCTCAGTACGTTACGACAGAATTCAGATCCTTTTTGCGTTCTTATTTTCAGTAAACGTTTTTATCGTGAAGGGAAAGCAGCCCTACGCTCTACCCTTATGTACCATTATTCCTTTCGTCATTCTTAGTGCACGCCTTCTGCTGCAATACGAAGTCTGCTTTCCTTTAAGTGCCGCACAGATTGTGCGCATTCGTATTCCATTGCTGTTACTTGTAGAACAGAATCTATGGCTCCCCAAGCTGCTACCATGCAGTGTTTTCCTCAGAATTTTCTAAGTAAACATAGAAATGAATGAATGAATGAATGAATGAATGAATGAATGAATGAATGAATGAATGAATGACATCGTGAGCCCTTCTGAACACTTGGTCCCTAACTGCAAGACGTTTGTATTTTTACTTTATTTCAAGGAAGTGTCAGTGTGTTCGCCGTTTTGGAACTGACAGGCACTGCTGTACCTTAACGTTAACCGAGGTCTTTGCAAATGCGTCACTGATTTCTAAAACTAATCTTCCTACGCTTAAGCGAAGTCGAAATAGGCTGTTATAAAGGCCAGGCGAAAAGTTAGGAAGCTATTGGGAGTTATAGCAGCATACATTAAAGACAGAGATTGAAACGGGCTCTTGGAAATGCTGATCTTGAAGCTGCGCTCGTGAATGAATCGTTCTAGCCTGCACCATAGTTTTGGCAAGATAACCCACTATGCAATTATGATTCTTTCGTTATCATCTCGTGAACTTCGTAGTGCGCGATAGCGCCAGAGCCGAAGAGCCTTGGTTTCAATCCTTTGCTTTATGCAAGCGAACTTCACCTGCTAACAAGCGTCGTGCATTCCCGCCATGCTGTCATTGCAGAGAAGCCAACCGAAAGCTACAAGACACCAACGACATCTTGCGGAGCGTCCTGGAGAAAGCCGAGAAGACACATCCTCCCGACGTACGAGCTGTTTCTTACATTACCGCAACTATTTTTCTTATCGCTATTGCAGCTTATTGCGCTGTTTTGGGATTTCGGGACTACTTACGGATTGCTTATGAGAGCGTTTTTTTTCTTCCCTTCTTCCTTTCGTTCCCGTGGCTCGTGACTTCAGCTGGTAAGACAAGAGTCTGTCCTGTCCGACTACTTCGGCGACTCGGCATTTGTGCCGCCCATGCGAAACCGAAGGTGCGTACTCGACACGGCTTTGTAAAGCAATTTTATTCGTTGGCTCGCGAACAGGGCAGCTAAAGCTGGGGTGCCGAGACACAAATAAACTGAGGGGAATGTACAAGGACGTAGAAAGGAAACACGTGACGAACGCACATGCCGAGATTTTTTTTTTAAGCGAGGCAAAGCGACACACATGTGCAGCCAGCCTTTCCATGTCGCAGTTTTCGGTACACTACACAGTACCGCACGGCCTGCACGCAATGTGGTGATGAGGTGGAGCTTGCATTCGCTGGCGAAGTTTCACAGCCTGACGATAGTGGCGGAGTGATCTTGTTTCGCTTTGGTCTAGTCGTGGTAACGCTGGACCTGGACCGTGTTCGCGTCGCGGCAAAAGGCCGGCAGATGGCACACGAGGTCCACTGTGTCCGGCATTCATTGGGAGCAACCGGAGCTGAGTGCGGGTGGTTTTGGGGAGATGCCTCGACCCACACCTGACCGCGTTCCCTGCTACCTATCCCCTTACTCACACTCTTCAGCTTCAGGTCCTCCTTTGACCGGAGTACCGGCAGCTTTCTAAACCACGAGTATCTGTGCAGGACCAACCATCATCCCGCAACCCACGGCACCGGTGACCTATCAAGAGTATTGCTCCCTGATGGGGGTGTTCTTCAGTGCTGAAAGCAGCAACTTGGAATAGTGGCGTTTAAATCCATTAATACCGCTCGTTCTTCTACAACGGGAACACATGTCAGCTGACAGACGGCACAGAAGGACGGATGTAGAATGGGAAATTAAGCAAGTTGATAATTAATGATGGTGGTGACGCAGTAGGAAAAAGGGGAATACAAGACTCGTGCGGGACACACCCAATGGACATTGAAACTGCCTCGGACGTCCTGTGGACGTCTAGGACATCCGTGGGACGTCCAAGGGAGTTTAAATGCCCATTGGGCAGGATATAGCAACAAACTGAGGGAAGAATAATGGGGAAGGGGTGTAAGGGAAGCAGGCCGAAATCATAGTCCTGGTGCCGAAGAGCTGATCGCTAACAATATGAGCGGCATCCCAGAGTGTTTTCCCAGGTGTTGGAAGTGGAGGGCATGAAGTCATCACTTGGTGCATTCACACGCAACAGCCTACGCTCTCATCAAACTCCGTCCTGTCTTCGTGACGCACTCACAAGGAGCGCACCAGCTATCCTTCGCCCACGCGCGCTTCGAACCATCGGCCGAGTTGTAAGGCGTCTCGCCTCCTGCTGCGCTGCACCCAGAGCTCGAGCCCTCCCGCGCGCGCGCATTCTGCGCATGCGCTGGCTCCGCCAAAAGCGCGCGCACCTTTTCCACGTCGTTACAGCGGGGACCGCGCGAAATTATTACGAGGACATAACTCCTCTCCCGCTTCGCCCCCCCCCCCCCCCCAATCCTCCTGAACACCCAGTGCCCAGAGCGCGCGCTCTCCCGCTCAAGGAGCGCTATAGTTCTGCGAAACGACGGCTGCCGCAGGAGCCTGCTGTAGAAGAGACCTTCGGCGGGAGCAGCAGCTGTGGAGCGTGGGCTGCGCGCTCGTGACGTACTGCTGCTGTTGCGCCGCCGGGCGCAGTAGGAGGAGGGGGACGAGAACGCGCGCGATAGTGAGTGTGCGTACCGTAGAATGCCGCTCGCCATCGGCGCAAGCTATCTGCACAGGAAGGCGGCGGAGGCTCGGGGGGACTAGTCTCCGCTAAATTGGCGCCGCCGCTGAGATGATGATGCCCTGCGTGCAGCTTCTGCTCTGAACGATCCCCCAGCTGCGCGCCTGTAGGCGTGAGCATTCGCCTCAGAAAAGTGGAGTCCCGGACGCCTCAGCTGACGACCGCTTGTCTTCAACGTCTTCCTCGTCTTCGCCAGCGGTGGAGTTGACAACTCGCGCTTTACTGTGGATCCTTGTTCCGAGTACTGGGCCACGTCGTATTAGTACTGACCACTCGCACCTTGCCACCGACGTCTTCGACGACGTCGTCGCCTTCAGCGTCTTCATATCTAACCGTCGACATGACGTGACGTCTTTGATTACGGATTCCTGCCGATAAATCGGTCTTCGCGTCGCAGTTGTATTCTCCGTTCTCAACTTGGCCTTCGACGTCTTCGACGACGACTTCGTCGTCGGCGTACCCTTTGCCGTTGGTGTCTTCAAGGCACCGCCTCCAGACGTCGACGACATCGTGTGCGTCCTGACTTGAGGCTTCGCGGCGTAGTCTTCGACGGCGTCATAATGAAGCGTCTCAAGGCGATGATGCGAGTCGGCCGACGGGGCAAGATGATCGTGAACGATGAACGCGTGCCGCCGGAAGCCGACCCCGTGATGTGCTACAAAGTGCTTCCGGTCGCCTCTGTCGGCGGCTCCGCCGACCTGCCACAACAGGAACCCCCAGCGCCAGTGGCGAATGGCTACGCCGGTGGGACGCATCCGAATTCGGATGCCACCCAAGAGTAGGTGTCGTCACTTTGCACAGTCAGTCGCTATTAAAAAGTTCTTTGCGCCGATACTTAGGTTCATATAGAAACGAACAGGTCGCGCATAAGTGGAGCATGTGTGTTAGACGTTTTGAACTCGTCATGTACGGGGTCCGGTACGCGTCGTACGGAGCTGTACTGGGTATATTTGCCGTCATCTGTGCCTCGGTCTTCCCGCGTTGTGTAGGCCGTAATATGGTCCCCCGCCAGCTAGCCTTAAATGCTACCGTAGCACCGTAAAAGGTCTTATATAAGATTTGGTTTATTTAGTTTAGCGCTCATGCTATCGAGAACTCCACCTGTTCAGTTTGGTTTGGTTCATGGGGGTTTAACGTCCCAAAGTAACTCAGGCTATGAGGGACGCCGTAGTGAAGGGCTCCGGAAATTTCGACCACCTGGGGTTCTTTAACGTGCACTGAAGTTGCACAGTAGACGGGCTTCTAGAACTCCGCCTCCATTGAAATTCGACTGCCAAGGCCGGGATCAAACCCGCGTCTTCGGGTCAGCAGCCGAGCGCCATAACCACTCAGCCACCGCGGCGGCTCCTCTTCAATGGTGAAACGGGTCAACGCGAGTGGGATGCCGCAGTCGTACGAAGCCTAATCACTCTCCTAACTTAGATAATTTATTTTTGCTCAGTAGTCGACCGGTGTGCTTGCAAATGCGTAAACGGAAAGCTGAATTGCGCAGCACTTGCGACGGTGTCGTTCACTGCTCCCTAAGGATGTATATAGGGTTTCACGTCATGCATGGCCGTCAGGTGGTTCAAGACCACGACCACCGACCAAGTTCAGGTAAAGTGGTTGCTCGTTTCGCTATTGTATACAGGCTTCTCGATTGTGCGAACACTGGGAGGAATCCGTCTGTTATTCCGAAGTGCCAACCATCACATGCAAACTAAGTGGCTACAATCTCCAGCCTCTTTTAATGCGAGTGCACTGTTGGCCCCACAACCTGGAAAATGCGGGCGTGTGGTGAAGCCTCTGAAGTTGGTCACGTGACGTAGGCAATGGCAGGAAATAGACTAGACTTTGAATGCGGGTGGTCTTGGACAACCCGGAGAAATAAATATTTCCGCGGCTGGGTTGCGAAGAGGCGAGACGAACATATCAGCTTCGCTGGCCACTACACGAGAGCACTACGCTAGCGCCGCAGCCGGTCCCGCCTCGTGCAGTAGTAATAGTTGTTGTTGTTGCCTCGTGTTAAACTGCAAAACATTCCTCACGCTGCGCATAGCACGTCACCGTCATCGTCATAATTCCACCTGTGCGAAAGTCAGGAAAGGAAACGCGCTTTCAGTCGCGCTTTCGGGAACGCGGCGTTCGTGTCCACCTGCAAAAACCCGCTTTCGCACAGTATTCCTGGTTAGCAGTGCTAGACCGGCAGAATTTTTTCCCCCTGGGCTAACACAGCTGGTGCTGCCCTTAATAGCGTAGTAGTAGTAGGGTTCCTTGGAAGTGGAAACAGGGAAATAATAATTGTTTTTTTCGGAAAGGAAATGGCGCAGTATCTGTCTCATATATCGTTGGACACCTGAACCGCGCCGTAAGGGAAGGGATAAAGGAGGGAGTGAAAGAAGAAAGGAAGAAAGAGGTGCCGCAGTGGAGGGCTACGGAATAATTTCGACCGCCTGGGGATCTTTAACGTGCACTGACATCGCACAGTACACGGGCGCCTTGGCGTTTTTCCTCCATAAAAACGCAGCCGCCACGGTCGGGTTCGAACCCGGGAACTCCGGATCAGTAGTCGAGCGCCCTAACCACTGAGCCACCGCGGCGGGTCACAGGGAAAGGCACAGTAACCGTTTCTGCACACAAGCACATCAGCTGCGTCTTTGTGGGGAAGGGAAGGTCGGATGCAAGAGAAAGAGTGAGAGTGGAAATGGTTCTGGTGAAAGGTCTTCTGATGAAATCTGGCTCTCACGTCATAATAATAATAATAATAATAATAATAATAATAATAATAATAATAATAATAATAATAATAATAATAATAATAATAATAATAATAATAATTGGTTTGGGGGGAAATAAATGGCGCAGTATCTGTCTCATATATCGTTGGACACCTGAACCGCGCCGTAAGGGAAGGGATAAAGGAGGGAGTGAAACAAGAAAGGAAGAGAGAGGTGCCGTAGTGGAGGGCTGGGGAATAATTTCGACCACCTGGGGATCTTTAACGTGCACTGGCACCGCACAGCGCACGGGCGCCTTAGCGTTTTTCCCCCATAAAAACGCAGCCGCCGCGGTCGGGTTCACGTGATAAACGCGAAACTCTTTTCAGGCTGAAAGCGGTGAATGCAGCATCTGCTGCTTTGAGGGTGGGGTGCAGCGATTTCCCTTGCGCCTATGCTGAGTTTTAATGCGTCTGGGTAACGTCTTAGATAAGCCATTCACATTTGTCACGTGTCACATTTGTTCTTTATTAGATGCGGAACTGGAGAGTGACTCCTTTGAAGCCTTACAATTTTTTTAATTAATTGGGTAACTCATAAATAGGAAGTAATGGCCTTGTCTTGATCGTAGCGTTTAATTGTCGTTCAGGAAAATAACTTGGAAAGCTGCAATTTCAAAATATCAGACTTCTCTGAAATCACTGCATCGCTGCGATTTTAACCAAAAAAAATAATAAAAGGATGTGTACTTTTGTGAATACAAATAGTCACGGTAGACATACATTCTCTATGCTTACTTCCTGCGCGTCTGAAACGCCTATAGCTATGACGCAACCTATGATGCTTCGTGCGCGATTTTTTGACGTAGCCTTTTTGTTCGTCTTCGCTCGTACCAGTGGCATAGAATCAGTGTCCATTCTTGTGCTTAACATCTGGCAGCGAGATATTTAGTACCAGCGGAAGTACTGCAAGCAATGCAGCCGTCAGTATCAGTGCGCGCTTGTAGCACGTTGAATACCTCAATAGGTATAACTAACTAGGTCCAATTGCCGCCTTACTTACTGGAAGCCATCGCTGGCATTTCATTTGCGCATTACTCATAGTGGAATTTAATTTGCGTTACTCCAAGTCCATAAACATTAATTCATTTTATCGCTGCTATTTTCCTGCGGTTATGACTTTTGTACTTAAGGATCGTTTTTTTAATGTATTGATTACGCTCGCCGATTTCAACTTAAAGGCCAAAATCTTTACTACATTGTCATTAAGGTATCTGATTATGTAACCTGTACTTCTGGTGCAATACAAAGGCAATGTCTCTCGAACGGGTTGGTCTACACCGTACCTCCTCCTCTCTCGCTCTTTTCAAATCAAATCAAATCAAATACTTTGTCAAAGAGCAGGAGATTTCTCAAAGAACGATTGCCAATGGGGTCACTTACGACATCTCTCTCATAGTAAAATCCAACAGCTAGACCCTCGTGACCGACTACGTTTGTTCGGCAGCAAAATACGCTTTCATTGAAAGTTATAATATATAAACCGGTTACAATACTTTTCCCGCCCATCCGATTTAAGTTCGTGACGTAAGTGGTGACGTCGAGTTTCGTTCACTTTCTTCGTTTAATTTTCATGCTTAGCCCCCCCCCCCCTTTTTTTTCCCTTTTCCCCTTTTTCGTTGTGCAATAAAATAGCGCTAGCCTTAGCGAGGCAGAAGTTGTCTGAACATACGGGCGTGTAATTGTTCGTTTTCTTTGGAGAAAAAAATCTCACTTTACGTCGCTGCAATGCATAGTCGTGAGAAATATGCGATGTAACAAATTTATTGGACGAAATTGCTAATTTCCTTATTATTTCTGTGATAAAATTTAGAATGACTTATGGACATTATACACCAAGACGAACACTACACTCACAAAACATGAAAAAAAACTTTTTGCCACACATATTATCGGAGTAATAAATAAATGAATGCTCATACTACGTTCCTTTTTACATTTATCACGACTGTATAGTGGCGAAAACTGCTAGTAGACGCGATGCGTGTTTATCGTCTCGCGCTCTTTCCTAGCCTGTAGAAGCTTCCTTTTCTTAAGTAATCTCTTTGTTATTGGCAATCTGTCAGTGCAGTCTGACTTGAATTTGTCCCAGGGGTCCCTTTAATGCGGACGGCGTGCTGAGATTCGGCACATCTCCAGTAAACTCAATTCAGTGATGGCATCAGCGTTGTGAACGCCGCGGAGTGGTGGCTATTCGTAGTTCTTGTACGGAGCAAACAAGCACATAAGTCGTGCTCTATGTGGAAATGTATGGACGAGCATATCAGTAAATCTGTCGGCCGGGAGGCCTCATTAAACGCACCCGGTCTTCTTTCAAACAACAGGCCGTGTGCGCTCGCATCGCGCGAAAGAAATTCAACTTCCGGTTCACGTTACGCAAAGCTATCTTACTTCCTTTTTCTTCTGCGTACTTCCGGTATGCGACCACGGCGTGGAAACGGGGCCAGGGTATCCACTGCTGTGTGTTGGCTTCTTTAGGGCGAAATGCTTGAAAAATGGGTCTTCGACCCCACCTTGAAAAATGAAAAATACCTTGTGCCCTGACACTCTTTGGCCGTAGATACCCTTGGGCCATAAAAATCTATAATCATCATCATAACTGCTGTGTGTTGTGCCGTCCGTGATCTAGATTACAAACGCTCTTGTTTATTCGGCGTAAAGTTCGAATTAGGGTGCGCTATAATCACCAGAAATCTCCTGCCGAGGAATCAGCGCCGAAAGACTTTGTGCCTTGCTTTGGAGCGACCGATAAGTAAAATGGGTGCCAATCAATGACGAGTTATATCGTCACAGCTCAGACACAAGAGTTCAGTTCACCCGAACGAGATGTCTCAGTGTTCTTTGCAAGATTGAAATAGTGGACGACCGCTCTCCGTGCAACTTCTTTTGATCAACCGAGCTGCAGTCTGTGCTTCAAGCTAAGTATGGAGACTTGCCACAAAGCCTGACCACTTAGTTCGACTGATGTCTAACCGCTTAGTCAGAGAGGGCAGACTTAAGCTGAAGTGGCGTCGATAGATGTCGATTTGCAGTCTCCGTTTTCTAACGCTTCCTTGGCACCTTCAGTGTCATTTGGGCTCTCTCACTTCAGTGCAGCTTGCCTTGCCGTTTCTGGCTGGTGTTCCTTTTAAGAATGTCTTTCTTGCATTTAAATGGGTTGGCCAACATTTTTGTCCCCTAACTGCGAATGTGAGGAAAGCATTGAAACTTTATTCTGTGTCTCTGCTTGCCTCAGAGATTAACTCATGACATCACGAAGAGGGCAATTCCGGAAGATTTTTTAAAACATTTTGAGTTGATTATCGCATCATGTATCATATATATAATCTATTCGTTACACCGACTCGATTTTCAAAATACTGATCCGAAATGTATTAAGACAGCAATAGGGGCCTGCAAACTCAAATCGAAACAGTTGCATGGCCAGAGGAGGTGCTTCGCTTGACTGAGCGATGACATCGCTAATATTATTGCAAAAAGGCGGAGTGATGCGTAGGGAGGACGTTTGCAACGCAGTAATGGTCCCGCCAAGAAAGCTTGCACGAAAAGAAACGCAAAATAAACGCTCGACTCCTTCAACAAGCGCTGCAAATGTGTTTTAGAAAATATTTTGTAGCGATAGCTACATTACGCTAGCATTTCGAGCCTTCAGTGTGGAGGCGCCGTGGCCACCTTGCGGCGCCGCCACGTGGTCACGTGGTTGGTCACGTGATGCGGAGCAGCTGCCAGCGGCGCGGCGCGCCGGCGAAATTGAGTGTGGGGGGGGGGGATTAGAGAGGGAGATAGGGAGAAGGTGAATCACGTCCAGGGACAAGGAAGAAGAAGGAACGCCCAGCGAAACGGAGCGGCGAAAGACTGACTTTGCAATTCAACTGAGCAAGTTCCACTCGGCCAGCTGTAGCTATCGCGTCACTCCAGGTGTAACCAGAGCTATCTGTAGTCCTCGACTTTAAAAACGTTGCAGCAATGCTGTCTGTAAGTTTCAGTTTCGTGGCAAAGCGGCCGTTATTGTAGTAATCAGAATTACGTGATCTGATGAAATCAGTGCTGCGAGATTGAAATTCCACGCATTTGTTACGCAGTAGGTCAGTACACTCTAAACAGAAAAGAGTAAGAAGGGAGTAAACTCCCCTTTTAACGCACACCCCTTTATATAAGGGAGTGTGCTAAACGATAGATTACTCTATCGTTTAGCACACTCCCTTATATAAAGGGGTGTGCGTTAAAAAGGGAGTAAACTCCCCTTTTAACGCACACCTCTTTATATAAGGGAGTGTGTTACACGATAGATTACTCCCTTTTACTCCCATATAGGCATATTTGCGTTTAGAATTTAGGGCATTAAGAAGCGTCACCAAATGGCTGCCGCCGTGGTTAGCAAGAGGTCGGAAAGGGCTTGCATCGTAGTGCGGCCTCCGCTTTCACTCGAGAGTCAGTGCATTGCCGCTATATTTTTAAAGACTGTCCTACGCGCACTGAATAGCTGAAATAACAGCTAGAAAGGAGGAGTCCGTTCGTAAATTGCCTGAAAGTTTTCTTAAGCTAGCGGGGAGCCGGTTTCAATGGGCTGATAATGTTTGTGGTGCCTTAAATTCGGTTGCTGCCCGTAGAAATCGCATGAAACGAGGCTTCGAGAACGGCGAAATTTAAAATGAATTAGCATAACTGGGGCCGCAAATGTTAGTGGAAACGATTAGGATGAAGAAAATTTTCATCATCCTAATCCTTAAGGACCTGCAATAAGCATTCTCATGTCAGCAAACCCCTCCCAAAAATTGGAGGGGGCATTTAAGCTCCGCCTTATGGATATGACGCGATAGCGTTAATGAGTTAATACTTATGTCTATAATTTTTTTAGACGTTTTTCTACAAGGTATGTATCTATAGATTTATGACCATCCACTTTCCATACATACACAATCTATAGATTTATGGCAATACCTTTTAGTAGACTTTTCTCTATAGACAGTCGATAGTCTACTTTGGCTATTTCGACGATTTCCGTGCACTGGAAATGTTGCTTTGCCTGCAAGCTTCTTGAAAACGATAGCATTTTGGCGCGATGTAACCAAAATTTGTTGGGCTGCAGCGCCGAGTGTAACCGCGTTTTCGAAATTCTAAAAACTGATACGGATATTGGTTAGCCCCGCCGCGGTGGCTCAGTGGTTAGGGCGGTCGACTACTGATCCGGAGTTCCCGGGTTCGAACCCGACCGCGGCGGCTGCGTTTTTATGGAGGAAAATGCTAAGGCGCCCGTGTGCTGTGCGATGTCAGTGCACGTTAAAGATCCCCAGGTGGTCGAAATTATTCCGGAGCCCTCCACTACGGCACCTATTCTTCCTTTTTTTCTTTCGCTGCCTCCTTTATCCCTTCCCTTACGGCGCGGTTCAGGTGTCCAAACATATATGAGACAGATACTGCGCCATTTACTTTCCCCCAAAAACCAATTATTATATTGGTTACGGTGAGCAACAGACCTAAGGAGCCTAACTGTAATAGTTAAAAAGTTAACTATTCTATATTAGTCAAATAACCTACTAGTTAGCACTTCTTAGCTGCATTCTGATGTACTACACCGCTGACAATGTTATGCCGAAAAAAGCGCACGCACTTCTATATAAAAAAAGCTTAATTAGCTCGCCTATGCCAGGATATATGTAGCGAAAGCAAAGGAATAGCTTGGTTAGCCCTGGTTAATCTTGATTGCAAGTCCAGGTTAGTCTGGTTGTCTGGCTAGTTTTTGTCACGTGGTTCGTCACGCGGTTGGTCACGTGGTGCGGTGCGACCACGGTGGGACTGCGAGCACGGCGAAACTGTGAGTCCGTGGCCAATGTAGATTTCGCTGCAAAAGCCTATATTTAAGAATTTTGTAAATTCTTAGGTGAAACACCCTCTGTATACCACGAATCGACGAATGGAAATATATATAGGAAAGCAAGAGCCTCTACGAGAAGCCTATAGACAGTCTACAGGCCATTTTCATAAAGGTTTAGCGTAGGCTAGTCCTCTTATCTCGCATATTGAGCGCGACGCGTGGGCGACCCGTTGTTTCACGGCCGTTTCTGAAGCAACGAACATAACGACGTTCAGACGCAATCAGCGACTCCTTAATGGCTTCCGCGCTGTGGCTGCTGCTTCCTTTTGTGCTTTTTACGGGGCGCTCGGCGAGTCTTGATTGGGCGTAAGGAAAATGGAGACGCTCGTAACGGAGCTGCGGCACCTGCTGCACTCTGTGCCGCGCCAGAACTTTACGATCGCTATGAAGGGGCAAGCGCGAAATGAGGCGATAGGTGAGGCGAGAGGTGAGGCTCCCGGGGGGATGGTTAGTGAGGGTATACTCAACTCTGTAATGCCCGGGCAGCGAAAATCTGCGATAAAGGTTTCTATACTTACGGTATTTGGTCGCTTTTCGCCCTTACGTTACACGAATTTTTTTAATTGAAGAGGACAGCCTTAAGGACATGACGCAATCGCGCAACGCATTTTTATTTATTTTTCAATTGTATTAATGAATTAATTGATCAATTACACGCACTAAACTTTTCAATTAGCATCGTCAAGCGCTGGCTTTTCATTCTGAGCATTTTGACATCTTGAACCCCTTTTTGTATTTTTTATTTTTCCATTTATTTAATTAATCAATTCATTAGAATGATTTCATTAATTCGTCATAACCTATCACACACAACTCAATCATCGATCAGTAGAACCACAAATTATCATGATACGATTTTTTTTACGGTAATTTCCCCCGATTATTTCCGATACGCGCTGCCGACTGCGCCGACGACTTTTCAACCGAACGAGCTGTAGTACATAATATTACATATTATATTATAAAACTAGCAGATAGGCAGTTTCACAAGGTCTACAAACAACAATAACTTTCCACATATTCAAGCATATACTGTACGTGCACTGCAATCAAAATCATTCCATCGCCATCAGTACAGAACCATTACTAAATTCATTAATGTATAGCTTAAATCAATGCTTCAATGTGGCTATAGGTCCGGAGGAATTTTTGGTTGTTTTTGCAAGGAAGCTTTCCAGCAGTACACTTCCACATTTGTGGCAGACAACGCTGACTCTGCGTGGAGGAATTTGTTGGGAAATGATGATAGAGGTGATAATGTCACCATCTGACGTTCTTTTGTTAACGTCAGTTATCATTAATTGTTGCCTTTTTGTGTAGACCGCGCCGTATACGTAGTACCCATGGGCAATGTATAATGAAATGCGCTGTGCGGAATATCCATAGATTATCACCTGGTTTGTTTGATATAACTCTGAATCACTATTTAAGTGTCGCTTTACACGGACCCGTGCTCTGTGGCGCGGTACCTTTCTGACTTTTTGACGGCCAAAACTTTCCTGAGCTCATCTAATGTCGCGTGTGCACTGTGTAGTGGATGTTCAAAGTTGATCAAGAAAACGCGGACAGGTCGGAGCGTCCTTCGGCTCTTAAGACATCAGTTAAGCCGGCCAATGCCAGCACTTTGTCGTTGTGGTCTTCAGTGCGATGTACCCACTCATCAACATACACCCACTTCGATTTAGCATGAACAGAGTGAGAGGTACAGCCCCCGTCTAAAGTCTTAAGTCCAGAGCGTCCAGCTGCAGCGAACTGAATATTCCTAGAATGCTCCGCATAGCGGATAATTCAGAACACAAGTCAAGCAGGAAGCTTGTCTACAGCAAGAAGAAACCTTCTGCTAACACTTCAAGGTCATTCGGTCCTTAATAGTGCCGTAGTGGTTCTGTTATGCGGTTGCAGCGGAAAGCCTTTGGCCTTAAGACTTTTGACCAAGTCTGTACGTCCTATGATGCCAAGCTCCGCATGTCCGAAAAGAAGTCCCTGCGCTATACCGGTGACCCCTCTGATGGCGTAAGCCGGGATTAGTTACCCGCGGTGTCTGTCTGAAGTTTCATACTAGTCAGCAGTGTCACTCGCAACTTGTGGTCTGGCGATGCGTTATGCTCCTCTGTAATACTTCCAGCTGGTGTGTCATCAGTGCGTAGGTGTTTGGTTTTGTTGAGAGATCTCTGACCCAAGTGCGTTGGACCTATCCGTCTGTGCACTCCTTAGGCAGAGCGTAGTTTCGGATTAGTATATGGCCCATATTTCCCCACTTTTCTTTATCTGCCTGCCCGTGCCTTTCGTCCTCTTCCCTCAGGTTTTCATTTAGCGCACCTTCAGAGACCTTTTAACCCTTCCTCATTGTTTAACTCTGGGGCAATTTGGCCACCAGGTCCGTAGCACGAGGTAGCTGCACGCATGCTTTGGATAATGCTTGCATGTGTAGTCGGTACAGGGAGCTGTGCGCAGCTGAAAATACAAACAAAGGCAAAATCTGACAACAGCGGATGGTCGTCAGGTGACGTGCTTCATTTTACCTGGCTTGTAAGTACAGTCCTGTTAAAAGTACACACCCAGGAGGTTTGCTTCTAAGCTGTTTAGCAGAGCCCCCTAGCACGTCTAGCTCTCCAAAGCTTGGGAAAATTAAGGGCGCAAAGCCATTCCTCTTTCGAGAGATTGCGGTCGCTGAGGATACGTAACGAGGCAGGCTGCAGGCATCACAAGGAAATCCCTTGGCCTGTATACTTTTGACGGGGGGTGTACGTAGTTGCGCTTCTGCGCAAATCTTTGCCTCTGGAAGCTAGGCGCCTATGGCAAAGGTGTCATTTAGTTTGCAATGCAGTGCGTCACTTGAACGTTCTTTCTTATTGATTCCCGTCAACCATCCGCTAACTACATGGTTCAGGTGCCCACTCAGAGTGTGAATGACCTCGCAGCTTTCTTTTTGTCCCAACTTATTCTAAACTAACATGCCATGTAATACTTTACATAATCGTGACGCCGACTATACGTGCACTTCTTTGTGTCCCCTTTATGTTCCCCTTGAAACCTCCTCTCGGAGCGCGGTTCAAGTGTCCTACCAGATCTAAACAATTCCCGCGCTTATTATTTCTTCATAACATGACACCTAACCCCTACCCTGCCGAAAAAAACGACAGAACCGTGTAAAAAATACGACAAACTGTTTTGTAGTTTTGTCGTAACGACAGATTTTTCTGTTGTTTTGTAGTATTTTTCTGCAGTGCTGTAGTTTTTTCAGCAGTACCTTTCTGTACTTCTCTAGTACTTTTCTGTAGTAACTGCCCACAATTCTGTTGTCACTATAAAAAATTTCTGTTGTTTACAAGTTTTCGGTCAAAAAACATTACAGACAATCTGCTGTGACGATAGAAACTTTTCTGCTGTGTTTTTCGACTGGGTATAATGTAATGTGTAACCGCCCTGTGTTGTCTCCTCCTGCCTCCGTCCCGTGTCTGCTACGATTTTAGTAGTTATGTCTCGTCAACTGGCCTACGAATTTACTCTCGATCCTTAGCTGTATGTAACATTTCCCCTCCGGCATGCCCGCTGTGGTGCAGGTCCCTGGGCGACCGGCGGCCCCTGTTCGACCCCGAAGAGGAGGAGCGCGCCTCGGCCATCTGGTCGACGAGGGCCCCTTCCATGGACCACCACCCTGTCCTGGACCGGATAGAGAGCCACGACGACGAGCACTTCGAGGAGCTGCACCACAACCATCACAACCACAGCCTGGAGGACGAGCCCCACTCCCTGGAACGTGAACGGCACGCAGCGAATGGAGCAGCAGCAGCAGCAGAGAAAGAGTCTGGCCGAGGAGGAGGAGGAGGAGGAGGAGTCGGCCGTCATATCGGGAGGCCACTTGCAGCCCGCACCTGCCACCGCCGCGCTCACCGAGGAAGCAGGTAAGGCCACGCACACCTGTCCGCCCACGCCTCTTCGGTTCTCTTTCTCTCCCTCTCTAAACGCGTGATTCCGCGGCGCCCTTCTGTTCGAGTATGCGCGCTCTGGCTCGGTGAAAAAGCAGGCGGCGCGGTGGGCTCCGAAGCTGCAGGCGTCAGCTGATGGAGGGCCGAATGTGTTCCTTCGCAGCATATGCGTTGAAGGAAGGACTTGCCGGGACCGACAACAGATGACGAGATAGAAGAGAATAAGCGCCTCGGTGTATAGAAACGCTGTCCTTTTTGGTTTTCTTCCATATACGAAAAGGGCCACCAGTCTCTGAAGCCGAGAAAAGCACAAATTTTTTTTAATGCTGTGTTGATTACAGCAGGAAATTTCCTTCATTATAGTCAGGAAGAAAATTCCTCCACCTCTAAATCTCGTGTGTAGAGAAATTATTTATCTTCTCAAGTATTCAAGATTAACATTCCTTGTTTCTAAAACTTTAGGCTTTCTCTCTACTTATCGTGACGAGCTCTCATTTGCCTCAGGCTTAGTTTGTGTCAGCTCTCGCGATTAGAAACTCGTCAAAGTGTGGGCGTGTGAGTTGTTTCGTGGTGATGCACTAAATAAATTTCATTCATTCGATTCGCCAAGAACTGAACTGTGTAAATAGCTCCTACACCTACTTGGCACGCACGGGAAGCTAGCAGTTAAGGCTGTTGCTGTTATAATCCTCAGTCCAAAAACGGAAGTGGGCATTTCTGTCTTCACAACAGATTTTTTGCAGTATTTTGGTACAAGAACTTGTAGTAACAACAAAAATTTGTCTAGTAAAAACAGAACTGCTTGTAGTACTGCGGTGTCTCTTGTAGCAACAGAACTACTGAAAAATCATATAGGACTACAGAAACACCTGTCGTTACGACAGGACGACAAAACAAAAATTTCTGTCTTCACAACAGGATTTCTTTTATCATTTGGGGAGCTAGCCTTGTAGCAACAACAGAAATTAGTGTGGACAGAAGTTTCTGTAGTACTTGCCGTAGCAACACAGCCACTCCTGTCGCGACGATAGGCGAGTTCGTAGTACTACAGGAAATCTGTCGTTACGGCAGGACGACAAACAATGATGTCGTATTTTGGGGCCAAGTCTCTCGTGTTTTTTGACTGGCCAGGTTGTTGTTGGTGGTGTTGAAAATTTCTGTCGTCACAACAGAATTTAAGATCATAAAAGTCATTCGGGGAGCTAGCCTTGTAGCAACCGCAGAAATTATTGTAGACAGAAGTTTCTGTAGTACTTTCCGTAGCAACACAGTTACTCCTGTCGCGACAATAGGCGAGTTTGTTGTACTACAGAAAATCTGTCGTTACGACAGGACGACAAACAATTCTGTCGTATTCTGCGACCGAGTCTGTCGTAGTTTTTGACTGGCCAGGTTGTTGCTGGTGGTGTTGATGATGATGACGGTGAATCCGCGCCCCATGGCTTTCTCAGCTCTGTAGGTTCACGTTAGCGGGACCCATCGCAGTCCTCCCATAGCGGCAGGCTTCCCAGTTGCCGAGGGCCGTCCTTGTTTCCGAGGGTGCGTCATCATCCACAGTGAGGGCGTGCGCGATGAAAAACGATCACTGCCGCGGTCACGACGTTGCTCGCCGCAATGGCCTTGCCGAGTTCCTCACAGAGGCCGCGTCCACCTCCGGTCTGCTTTCCAGCAGCCCGCCCCGCCTTCATAGCACGCACGCTCTACTCTTCTGCCTGCATAGCCTGCATGTAGCGTAATATACTGCGAGCAGTTCGCGCACGTCCTTCCGTGGGAGCGAAAAATTATGAGGGCCAGTGCAGCCGAAGAATGTCCACGCTACCCAGCACGGCGTAGGGCTGTGCGACATGTGTGACAGTATGTGAGAATGGCGTTTTGGTGCGGTCATCTTATTTGTCTTGCTGCTGTTCGCAAACAGATGTCGTAAAGGGCAGAAAAACATATAAACTTGAATATTCGTAAAAGATTTTACGAAAGGTATACTAAAAAACTTACTGGTAAGTGTTTGGATTTGGGGAGCGGGTAGGGGATCTAAAGCTATGACTAAAAGGTGGGAAGTCCGGAGGACTCTGCACATGTTGTTGGTGCGGGCAAAAAAGAGGTAGCTCAGTAGCAACTGTAAGCTGAGAAACGAACTCCTTGCTGCACTCTTCATTCTGATCTTTTGAGATGCAGTGTTCTTGTTGCAGAGCTATTCTTGCGGACTGACGTTAAAGCGTTCTGGTTTAGGGCGCTTCACAAACAGATGCACCATTTATATATACTACTGCCTACTGTCATTCGTCATAGATGCCACCAATCAGAAATAAACACGGCGCGAAGGAATGTATCGAGAACAGACCAGTGAGCATGCAGGTTATGCCTCCACGTTATGAAACGAAGGTGACATGTTCAACTGATTTTTGGCGTTCTACGCCCATTACGGATGCGCTGTACATCCGTGACTTCGCCGTGATCTTAAAGACGAAGCCGAGCTTATCCGCACCAATAAATGATAATCGCATTTTGTAAAAATAAATATATATACACATGTACAGATGCTACTGATGCAGACACGTATTTAATCTACTCACTTTTATGAGCCTGCTTGTCCCTAATCTTCATATTCCTCTCCTTGCGAGGTCGCCTGGATGACATGGACAATCTCTTCTCGATCCTACCGACGTGGCCGCGTAAGCAGCGTATGCTGTACATGGTGTACACTGTATAAAGCTAGTGTGCGCTTAAAAGCACTACGTTGACCAAATGAGGTTGGGCCTAAATTAACCATCTAGTCTTGAGCTCCGCAGTGTGGATGCGAAAGTCGGTCCGCAAGAACCTGATAACGCATAACCCTGTAACGCATTTCCACATTATAAAAAAGCATAAAATGTCCACGCAGACAGCGGTCTATCGACGCTACGCTCGGCGGCTGCCCTGGACTCGGCCGAAGATGGCCGCCAGACGAACCAGAGCACTCCTCTGCCGTCCCTGTCCTCGGAGACGATCTCGCTGCGCAACCGGTCCTCGTCGTCGGCGACGCCGTCGCTGCACGACCGCGAGGACAGCCTGGACTCCAACGCGGCCGGCGGCGGTGGCGGGCCCCCGGGGTCGTCCTCGGGGTCCGGCCACGGCAGCAACGGCTCGGCGGCGGTGACGTCGAGGCCGCCGCTGCCGGTGAGGAGCGCCAGCAAGGCTTCCAGCGACCGTAGCGTCCAGTCGCTGCCGCCGTCGCTCGGCGAGTCCAAGACGCCGTCCCCGGGCGCCGGCGGCATGGAGCCCTGCGCCCCCGGAGCCGCGGCCTCCGTCAGCAGCGAGAGCGGCATCGGCAGCCGCAACACGTGGTGTAGTGTGAGTCTCCGTTTTTGGCCTCTTGTTCCTTCGTTCCAGGTGACCGAGGTTAGACGTAAGGGTGTGTCGGGATTGCTTAACTCTTGGTTGTAGCGCAGGAGAGACAGCAGAGAGATGAAGAAGCGCAGGGCCTGTGCACTTTGTACCGTATTATGCAATAGCATAGAAGCCTCGCCGGAACAAAAAACTGGCGGCGACCGTCCGGCGTTAACCGGAAAAATCCTGATTGGCTGGAGGGCAGTGACATCATATTGATGTCACTATAGCGGAGAAATCGTGTTGACTGAAGGGGCGTGACGTCACCGGCCAACCAGTAACGTCACCGTGATGGAGAATGCCTATCGGCTGTCCTCGGAAACGATCTCGATGCATGCTTATGGCTCAGCAAGGTCTTCTTCTTGCTTCAGTATTGCACAACGACCGAAATGCGTGTTCGCTGTCGGCGCCACAAAATAGAAAAGCCGCGTGGGTCGCACAAAGCGCCTGTTGCCTGTCGAGCTGGAGCGAGAAGTGTGCTCCATTCGCCGCCTGTGAGCCCGATGATTTGTGGGCGTCCGTCCGCAAAGGGTGCCCGCGCGTCTTCCGTGGAGCGTTGCCGAGGCGTTGCGCGCAGCGACTGCATGCGGCCTTTCCGAGTACTTGCGCGCTGAATGAAGACGGCGCGGCCTGTGCGCTTCTTAGCGCACAGCTCGTTTCACCGGCCACAGGGTCTTGGCTCGCAAGGGGTGAACAGCAGAAAGATGTCGGGAGATTAGTCGGGGTCGCCTGTTGTGGCTGGCTGCCCTCAGCTGAATGAAGTGGAAATGAAATGGTTTAGGGAGAAAGGTAGATTGAATGATGCGCGTATTCGTTGCGCAAGGGTGGGAACAAGAAGCAACAGGTTTGCAGGTGTTTGCTCAGACTGCTTGGGCTCCGTAACGCAAAAGGCGCCCGTGTGCTGTGCGACGTCAGTGCACGTTAAAGATCACCAGCCAGGTGGTCGAAATTACTCCCGAGCATTCCGCTGCGGCCACCTCTTTCTTCTTTCACTGCCACCTTCCTCCCTTCCCTCATGCCCCATTGAGGTGTCCACCGAGAAGTGAGACAGTTGATTCGCCATTTCCTTTCGTCAAGAACCGCTAATTAATTTACCATCGGCCATGGCGCTCGATTGTTAATTTCTAATTGCACGCATAATCACACTCAGACTCACACAGAAAGGCAGTGACACAGATATTCGGGCAGGGAGTGGCCGGGATAGAGATAGAGACACAGACCGACTGGGAGATTGAAAGAGGCGCAGATGTACACTCGGGGACAGAAGTATCTGGACCGCGTGCCTCGTATGCGAAGTCGATAGCTCTATTATTAGCCGCCGTCCTGAGGCCACACTTGATTTAGGGAAAACCTAACGCAAAAACATGCAACCGCAAAGACAGAAAAGACGAGTGGTTGCATGTTTGTGGTTGCATGTTTTTGCGCTAGGTTTTCTCTAAATCAAGTATGCACCAACTAGCCCAAAAAGAGGTGTTAATGGAGACCACACTTGTGGAGGTGAAAGAACATGATTTTAACTTTCAGCTCTACAAGTGTGGTCTCAGGCCGGCGGCTAATAAATGAGCTACTGGCTTCGTTTACCGGAGCACGCGGTCCTGGAAACTTTTCTCCTCGACTGTAGATACATAGGTACATGCAGCGAAAAACAAAAAAAAATTGAGGAAAGTCAATTTTTTTTCTTCTTTTGCTGCCCAGGCATTGTATAACGGCATGCGGTACAAAGCTTTTTATGCTTTAGCATTAGAACGCCCATTATCGCAGTGTCCGCGGCGTTGGCGTTAGCAGAGAAGCCTGCAACCTCCAGGCACCCTACGGGACAGGAAGGTGAATCTCCCACCTACGAGCGCCCGCCCATCACCCAAATACCTACCTCCATCAACTCCAGAAGGCTCCACCCACCACCCATGCACACAGCTTCAGAAGCCTCCCAGTACTACAGACCCATAGCGAAAGCAAAATCAGTGACGCTAATGGGTCGTCTAGCAGCTGAAGCTCTGTACCGGTCTACGGAGACGCAAACGGCAGGCAGGCTCTAATGCTAACGCATATACCACCGCATGAATCGCATCGAGTCTTTTTTTTTCCTTTGTTAGAATTATTGATATTTTGCCAAGGTGTTTAAGCGTTCGTTACTTGCAGAACATTATCGCGCACGTATACAACACAGCGCTTGCTCAGTACACAGCTGGTGAGTTTCGGGTTGTCACGAACGGGAAACGCCACCAGCGTCACAGGTGACCGCACCTGTGAGGCGTGCGCGACTAATATACAAAACCACCTGCATCCAATCAAGCTAAATCAAGCTTCGCAGTAATTTTCAGGTAAAGGTCTCTTTTAGAGTAGAAATATGCTTTTAAAAATCGAGTTTTTCGGCGCGGTTAGAATTAGTTCTATCGCACGGAAAATTTTCACGCACGTCATCACTTTTCGTTCCGTTTTACTGGTGTAGGGAAACGCATCAATTTTGTCTGAACCACACTTCTTGGAATGGCACATAGTTCATTATGTTTTTTTTTGCTAATTCGTTTACGTGCAGCCTTCCGGTCGATTTTTTTTATCGCAGATGGAGAGCATCGAGGGCTCACCGAAACCAATGGCCCGGGGCAATCTATCTTCGAGAAGGATTAGCGAAATTAAGCGACAGCTAGGAGTGGATCCGAGCACTGCGAAGTAAGTGACGCGTTTTGCATTGCGTTATTTTAAAATGCTTTTTGCCTCTCCACTGTTATGTTCTTGTAATGTCCTTTGAGCCTTTAAGTGCTCAACTCATTACGGTGATGATGATAATTATCTACGAACTTCGGCCTATTAAATCGCAGAGGTGCTGGTGCACCATGGTGACGTATATCAAAGCTATATAGGGGCACAAAGGGGGCGGCGAGAATTATAAAAGATACGCGTGTGGAAATACCTCAGGCATAAAAGGAAATACACTTCCGCACGATATACAGTTTAACCTCGTTATAGCGAGGTCGAAGGAGCCCGGCGATTATTTCGTTTAGCCATAGATTCGTTATAGCCCGTGTTGACCGAGCTTCCAACGGGAATCGTCACTCATTCGTTATATCCAATATTTCGTTATAAACCGTTTCGTTATAACGAGGTTCGACTGTAGTCACTCAGCTTGCAAGAGTTGGTAGGTAGGTGTGTAGGTTTTAAACGCGCTGAAGCGACTCAAGCTATGAGGGACGCAGTAGTGGACGGCTCTATATTAATTTAGACCACCTTGGGAAAGAGTGGATACCAAGAAAGAGAGAAGCTGACCGGAGGGCGGCCAAGGCGCAGGTGAGGAAATGAAACCAGAAAAGTTCGTTGGCATAGCTAGGTCACTGCTGGAGTAAGACAGGGCTTAAGCAATTCAAGGCTAACATATCACAAAGGTGGTGAGGGGCGTGCGGGGGGGGGGGGGGGGGTTGAAGCTGTATTGTCTCTCAGTGGGCTTTGGAACGTAAATTAATGAGCTAAATATCCAGCTGGCGACATTTATTCGAGACGTAGATGGTGTTCGTTGAAATATTTCTGAATGGCACGTCCGCCATTTTTTTTTTCACTCGTTCAGGTACCACCGCCGGGCTCCGAGCCCCGCTGGTTCGTGCCAAAGTGTGAACATCTCTCCTTCTCCAAGTGTCGTGAAGGCGAGGCGACAGAGGTCGCTGTCGCCGCAGAGGTCGGGCATACCTCCCGTACCACTTCCGAGGTCCCGGGTCACGTCCCCGGAGCCCAAGCCCGTGCCGCGCCGTCATCTATCGAGGCAGGACGCGCCCGCCAAGTCGACCGACGAGCACGACGACCTGAGCGCCGCGCCTCGCGAAGACGGCTACCTCGAGGACTTCCGGAGGAATTCGGTGGCCCAGATGAAGTGCTCCCCGGACACGGAGTCGAGGAACCGCAAGGTGTCCGCTGCCAACGGTGGCACCTCGGACAAGCCCAGCTTCACAGACTGCACGGGCCCACCCGAGCACACCTTCAGGGTGGTCTTCGTCGGCGACGCCGCGGTGGGCAAGTCGTCCTTCATCATGAGGCTCAGCCGGGGAATCTTCATGCCGCAGCTGACGTCGACGCTCGGTGAGGGCGCCGCGGCGTGTTTTGTGACCGTTTATGTCGTGTCCATCACCAGAGGACACTTTTAAGCCATGTCAGAATCTAGGCATTATGAACAGAGCACTGTGCCCTACCACTACTGGTCGCCTACAATTTTTCATCGTCTCCATATATATATATATATATATATATATATATATATATATATATATATATATATATATATATATATATATATATATATATATATATATTGCGCATAGAAAGAAAGAGGTATACTAGAAGCCATTCGAAGCAAGGAGAACACGTAATGGTAACGCATTGTAATAGCATAATTATAGTTAAGCGGCCCGTAATTCTATGCAAGCCCATGTCCTGGTGAATCGGAAGAACTACAACAATACGCCATCAACTAGCCCAGCGTGATTCACACTATTCAGAACTTGTTCACAACTTCCAGCGGGAGGATATTCTAGGCCAGGGTCTTTCGAACAAAAACGATAAAATGACTTAACGAGTCGATCTTATAAACTATTCTGCACACATTTGAACCCTGTTTTCTCATTTTCGCAATCTACGTGGGAACTCGTGCAGAGTTGCATCTGTTTAAATCAGACTTGTAGTAAAAGATGTCATCATAAAAACATCTTCAATCTGCTGAGGCAGTCTTGAGCATGGCCCTTGCGATAAAGCTGGATAGCGCAGGGTAAGGAGGCCGTAAAAAGATGTCGTTTTAAGACGCCTTTGGAGTATAAGCGAGGAGAGGCAGTCAGCGGTTCCTTTCTCCGTGCTTTGCGACTTTCTTGCGCCGTTATTCAGTGATGATGGTAACGGCAGTGGTTGTGTTCAGGCGCAGGTGGCGGTAGACTTACATTGATGATGTCGGCAGTCTAAGCAAAAAAAAAATACAACTCATGCCACTGCCCCAGGAGGCCATCGCCCTCTAAGAAATTCAAAAGTAGCCTTGCTACCGCGATCTGCCACTGCGCATGAGCAGATCACCCTGTGGGCGTCAGATGGCGCCACGTTCATGTCAACAGCGCGCGCGCGCCTTGAGCGTCTGGACCAATCAGCGCGTGAGTAGTAGAGGGCCGCAGTACGCGGTAAGCACTAGCGGTACGCGCTATGCTAAAGGTATCTAATTTGAGAGCCTTCTGGGGACATCCCGTTGGCGACGCTGTCCAGAGACTCATTCCGTCTCCTCAGGCTGCACAGAAATGCATCGCGCTGATGATAAAAACGCATTTACACTAGAAGAAACGTTAAGCGTCCAAAAGTGTACGCCGTGTCGTCACAAAAGCACGAAGACCGTGGTTCACGGCAGAAACATACTCTCCTCGCTAAAGCTATAGCCTTTGGAGCATTCTAACGGCAAAAAGATGAATAAATAAAACGCGAGCACAGACGAGCGCCATTTTTATAACGTAAACTGACTTGTTTTTTTTCCGTGCCGCCTCCGCAGGAGTCGACTTCCAAACGAAGAACATCTGCATCGACAACAAGAATGTGAGCCTCCAGCTGTGGGACACGGCCGGACAGGAGAGGTATGTGACAGCTGAATCGCGTTGGGAAAAAGGAGGGTTTGAGGACGAAAGAAAATATCGTCTTAACTCGGGGAGGGGTGGGGGGGTGGAGGAATCTGCAGCCAGTGTCGTGCCTATGGGCGGTGTGTTGTTTTCGCAGCTGCCGCACGCTCTGTTGGAGGTAGTTTTCACCGCACTTGCAAATATCAGTGCTTGTTTGCATTGGGTTCATTTTAAAGCATGTCTTAAGTTTAGAACGAGCCATAATGCACATCGCAAAGTAAAAAAAAATGCCGCATTTCTTGCAGGTTTCGGTGCATCACACAGTCCTACTTCCGCAAGGCTGACGGTGTCATGCTCATGTACGACTGCACCAACGAGCAGTCGTTTCTGAACGTGAGGCAGTGGATGTCTGACCTCGAGGTACGTTGCGCTTATGCGGAATATGCGACGGTGAATGGCGATGTTTTGGCGGGGTCTGAATTGTACTCGGTGGCGCCATCTTTTACGTACCACCTCCACCAGTGATCAGTTTATACCGGGCATCCGAGCTAAAAGCAACCAGGATTCCTAAATATACGAAGTGTGCTAGGCGAGTGAAACCAATTTCGTATTGCTGACCCAGTCGAAAAACACAACAGAATAGTTTCTGTCGTCACAAAAAATTTTCTGTACTGTTTTTGACCAAAAGCTTGCAGTAACAACAGAATTTTGCGCAGTTACTACAGAAAAGTACCACAGAACAAACTGGAGTATTACCGAAAAAAATAGAGTGAAACAAAGAAATATGCTGTTACAACAAAACTACAAAACATTCTGTCGTATTTTTGGCACGGTTCTGTCGTTTTTCTCGACTGGGTGGCGAACCCTTAACGGTAAATTTTAAATATAGAAAGAAGCGACCATACTAGATGAAAGGATGGAAGCATGAATAGCGTGATGACGACAGGCTCAAAACAGGCCTCTTTTTTTTTTTGTGGGTAACATGCGTAGTCCAAGTGGAACTGTGAACTTACGCAAGGATCACGACTCGGGACGTCCAGTTCCATGAGGCCCCTCCGGCTTGCGAAGTTAATACACGCCAGCACTCAACTTTTGCACTGCTCTTTCTCGATTTCTCCCTAATTTTCTTCTCTCGTTTTTGCTGTGATTGCCGCGAACAGGAGGTGGCGTCCCGGGGCATTCCCATCATGCTGGTCTCCAACAAGACGGACCTGCGGGAAGTGTTCAAAATGCAGAGCAAATCAGTCGTCGATAGGGAGGCCGGCGAGAAGATATCACAGGTGAGCGTAGACGAGCGTTGTTAACAACAACAACAACATTAATAATAATAATAATAATAATAATAATAATAATAATAATAATAATAATAATAATAATAATAATAATAATAATAATGATAATAATAATAATAATACAGTTGAACGTCGTTACAACGAAGTAGAAAGGGGCTTCGCGATTTCTTCGTTATAGCCGTTGCTTCGTTATAGTGGTGCGCGACCTTGGTTGAAACTGTACTGTGCCAACGCACTTACCTGCCGCAGTGTATAGCTGGTGTTTGGTGTGCCGCCAGTGTGCGCTACGAGAGCCTTCAACACGCGCACCGAGCGGCCACCACGCGTCCGCATATGCGCACATGATGTCAGGCTTGCTAACGCACACCCGTTGTTTCCGCTGCCGGTTAGGCCTTCAGCGCCTCTAGAGCTGGTCTTGGGGGAAGTGCCGTAGATAGCAAGAAGCCTAGTTAGAATATATAGCTCCCTTTTCTAAGTGTTGAAGAACGAGTACCCGTTTTGGTTGGCTTCGCCACATAACTCACAAGCACGTGGGTAGCTATACTTCACTGCATGACAGCAGTGCATTGTGGAGAATACGTACTCCAGAACGAAGGTTTTGGCGATGGGCGCCTTCCGGTCAACGGAAATTGGTTCGCGCTTTTGTTTCCAACCGATTGGCCTTGTTAAGCCAGTGGGATGCCGATACCGTCAAACACACCGAGCGCACTGCCAACCAGCTTTAACCATGCGACCATGCAAACTTTGCATGGAACTAGAGACGCAATTCGCGCTTGCGCGTGGGTAATGTCCATTGAGGGAATTGGAGAAGGATGACCTCCAATGACCTTGGACACAACGCGCAGCGTCTATCGTGCAACGAGCCACGTATTCAATTTTCGGGGGAAAAGGAACCACTAGCGTCTCTGGTCGTTTTTACAATTGGAGTTTCGTTTGCAAATGGTGAGAGGACAAGCGTAACGTCGGAGAGCTATATTTTTTCAGCGCTTAAGAGGGGGGAGGAGGAGGGGGCGTTGTTAGCAAATACAGTTGAACCTTGGTATGACAAAGCTGAAGAGGCCCGGCGATTACTTTGCTATAGCCGTAGTTTTGTTATAGTCCGTGTTGACCGAGCTTCCAAGGAGAATCGTCATTTCTTCGTTATATCCATTACTTCATTATAAACCGCTTCGTTATAACGAGGTTTGACTCTTCGTTATAACGAGGTTTGCAGTACGTCATTAATGTCTTGGTGTCTGCACAGCCCAGCTTTACCTTTCCTCTGATCTTTCAGGAAATGAAAGCCATCTTTGTGGAAACGAGTGCCAAAGAAGGGTCGAACATCAACGAGGCCGTTGTAGCTTTGACGAGGTAAGCGAGATAATCTGCTGCGCGGCGCTGTCAAAGGAGACCTCGGTTATTCACCACGGATTCCGTCCCGTTCTTCCCACGCTGCAGGAGCATGATCAAGCAAGCTGTGCCGCAGGAGAAGGACAGCCTCACACTCAACGACAAACCCGGGAAAAGCTTCGCCGCCAAGTGCTGCAACAAGTAAAACAAGAGGGCCGCGCGCACTGCAGTCCCTTCCCGTCTGGATATCACAGAGCTCCCCGCATCGACATTGCCACTGCTTTGTTTTTTGTTTGTCTTCCGCTCAAGTATCGATCTATTTATCAGCGAAACCGTGGGTTGAGCTTTTAGTCCAAAATGAAGCTGGATGGTCACGTGACCGTATTGCTTTGGCGAAAACCAAGACATCATTCCGTTGGCAGCCGCTCTAAACTCGGCTTGGAAATTTCTCTGGTCCTGTCAAAACAAGCACCCATGGTACCTACCTAGACAGTGCATCCCATCCCATAGCATAGGCTGTTTAAATGCGGTAGCATTAGATGCCTCATCGGGATGAAAATGTGTCGTCGGAAGCTGAATTAGCCGATTGGTTGGAGGTGAGGGAGTGACGTCACTAGACCGGGACATTCCTATTGGCTGACTGGCTGCAGGGAAGTGAAGTCATCAGATCAGAGCATTCCCATTGGCTGGAGGGGATTGACGTCACTAGACAGGAGCATTCCCATTGGCTGGAGGCATCAACAGCTGCTAATGCTGTCACATTGCCAACTCACAATGGAGTTAGGCGTTGTTGTGAATTTTTTCCATTGTGGTGATGTCAAAGACCGAAGAACGTACACATTGGTACTAATATGTAGTGCTACTAATAACCTTGATATGAACGAAAGGGTCGTGAGACAAACGTGTGAGAATAGTCGGGTGATGACTACGCTCGGTCCACGGTGTACGCCTTGCGGAGAATTTAGACTGTACGGGTTGTAACACTATTGGATCACCAGCATTCCACTGCAGTGGCGACGCCAGGTGAGAAAATCAGGTGCGGGTCGTTTAACTAGCCCATCCAAAACCAATCAAGTGCCTTGGATGGCGACCTCAGCGTGCAGAACGAAAACCTCGATCTCTCTATACCTTCTCTCGCGGAGGAAATTACCATCGAAACTGATCATTCCTATGTTGTCACAGAAATGGGGCCAGTTGATTCTCCGCTCTACACGATTTCCCTCGTCATTAGCTTATAACACGGAGTGCCTTTCAAGCAGCTGCAACCTGCCTTAGGCTCTAGCGTGCATGGGTTGTTATTACTTTTTTTTCTTTTTTAAGAAAAGACTCTCAAGAACGCGCCTCTGTAAGGTGCCGCTCTTTCAGTAGTGTGTTCTAGTCCTCAGCTTGTATAACTCGCACTCTGCATGTACTGCTTCATAGCCGGAGCTTACCGGCCAGGGGTTTGTCTTGTTCAGTTTTTTTTTTATTTCTAGTCTGCCTTTGCAACTATCTGCGCACGAACACTAAGTCGCGTCTGTTTTAACTCGCGTTTTATACCACGGATGTAGAAGGGTATTAAATGACACAGGAGGAGACATTTAGCCGTACTGGTTATCTGGGTTCCTGAACGAATGCGCCGGCGCCAAACACTTTTCTGTTCAGTCCAAGCATCCTTAAGACCCGTTTAGTACGTGAATCAACCCGCGCGTTCTCCTCAGCTTGTATTCTTGAGCTATCTGTGGATGCAAAACTTTGAAACTCATTAGGCTAGGTTCGCGCTGTCGTCGTTAGGGGCCGTTACTTGCCAAAAAGACGTCCGCAACCGTTCTGACAAGTATGTACTCGTCACATGGCGTCCGTGGTGACGTTAGCATATGCTTTATATTCCGCTGCGACCGTACATAGAAGACAAAACCTCTAGCGAATTGATTCTCTGAAAATCCATTAGGTGCAACCTGTTCCCCGAATGAAAAATTGTCCTACCACCCAATTGTAGTAACTGGACTAGTAAAATAGACCAGGCTTTCTACGTGGAATCGTAAATTCTAGAAAGGCTAATTCTCTTTGAACACAGCTGTCACTGTCTCCTCGAAGGACTGTTGCCGAATTGATTATATCTGAGACTCCGAGTCATCCAAATGGCTAGCTCTGCTCGAAGCGCGATCGACAAGCGCATATTGCACGGTGCATAATCTTTGTACAGACTATCTAGATGTTTTTTTAAATTATTTCGCGCCCGCTGGTTAGTATGACGTCCGCGCCACCGGTGTGCCTTTATTGCGAGCGTGCTATGAGCTTAACTATTCAGTGTTAGACGCACAGCTTTGCGCCGAAAGAGCACCGCCAATTAACGGGGGCATGTGATTTTTGCTTTCTTTCTTTTTTTTCTAAATACTCGTTTTGTGGTTGTTATTGGTTTTTGTTCCTGTTATTGTTATCGAGCGTTTGTTCACTGTTTTCATTCAAGGTTATTGCATTCACCATGTCGACTCTGGAAAAGCGTGCTACTCGTGATCAGCGCTGTACAGTTCAAAAACGCTTTCGCGCGTGGATAATTCATGTCTTCATTCAAGTATTGAAATAAACTGCGGGCTGTTGACTCCACAGTGTGTGCTGGTATCGAATTCTTTGAGCTCAAGAGCGTTAAAAAGTTGGCGGTGGTGTAGCTCTGGTTAAACCTGGAGTGACGCGATAGATACAGCTGGCCGAGTGGAACTCGGTCACGTGACCAACCACGTGATCAAGATGGCGCCGCGTCGCCGGCAGCTGCTCCGCACGACGTGACCAACCACGTGACAGCGTGGCGGCGCAGCCACCCTGAAGGTTCGAAATGCTACCGCAATGTAGCTATCCCTACAAAACCCCGTTACTAAGAAAATCAGGCGTCTGCGGCGTTGTGAGCAAAAAAAAAATCGCGATTATGACTTTGGCAGGTGGCGCCCCGAGGAGGCAGGTGGGGCACCTACACTGCAAACACTAATACGCTTATATGGGAGTAAAAAGGGAGTAAACTGTCTCCTCTAGCGCACTCCATTTAACTGCCACCTACCACCATGGACAGTTTGCTCACTATCCGGTTGGCAGGTTGTGATAACGCCGAAAAAAAGGCAGTGCACGTGAGGACAACTTACTCCCTTCTACTCCATCCTGTTCAGAATGTACGTCCCGTGACATTTCGGCGTCATCACAACCTGCCCACCGGATAGTGAGCAAACTGTTCATCGTGGCAGGTGGCAGTTAATGATTTCCTTCCCTCCACCTGCCAACCGTGGAAAGTGGAGGCTCCTTACAAACGCTGCCGGCGCCGGACAGTTTTCGCCCTCATGGCACTCCTAATGGATATGCATTGCAAAAAAAAAATCAATCGCGCAATACTATCTACTGTGCATCCGTACCTTTTACGCGATGGCGTATACAGCTAGTTCGGTGGAAAAGCCGTCGGCGCAATAGTGGTCGGCACCCCGTGTCGGAAATAATCGGGGGCTGTGTTAAAAAAATCGTATCGTGGTAATTTTTCGTTCTAGTGACTGATGATTGGTGTGCGACAGGCGATGACGAGTTAAGTCATTGTAATCAATTAATTAATTAATTGAAAAAATGGAAAAATGGGGGTTAAAGGTGCCAAAATACTCAGAATGAAAAGCCAATGCTTGACTACGCTAATTAAGTAAATTTAGAGTGTGTAAATGATCAATTTTTAGAGGCCTCCTCGAGACTCCGAGCGATTTGTCCAACGGGCAACGCGTCGCGTTGAACGGGCGATGGCGTTCCGTGGACTCTCTGGCAGCGTTGCAACATGCTGCGCGTTCCTCTCTTGAAGGCGAAGCTTAAGCGTCCTCCATTTTTGTAGCCATAGCTACATTACGGTAGCTTTCCGAGCCTTTGGCGTGGCGGTGGCGGCGCCGCCACCCTGTGGCTGCGCCGCAACGCTGCCACGTGGTTGGCCACGTGATTGGGAGCAGCTGCCAGCAGCGCGGCGCCGTGGCTGATCACGTGGTAGTCTGTACGTGAGGGTCCGGAGCTAGTCAAACTTTTCTTTCATACACTAAGAGAGTCCTGTTTCCTGTTCAAATCACCCAAAGTCGCACTCAACTGTGAAACCGTGCCGTAGGCTGGTATACACGTGGCAACCACATCAATTGTCTGCTTGACAGATGTTCCCGGTGCCACGTAGACTCCTTGGATAATATTGCCGCTTTCCAGAAGCCGAACACAGCAGGCTTCACGATTATTCACCGCGATCAAAGGGAGATGTCTGACAGCGATGATACGTTGTTTCACGTACACACAGACTCCAGCGTTCTTATTTGCTTTAAGCCAACTGTCAGGCGACAACCTCAGGATCGGAAGAGTTGATCTCCTCTTGTCTATGCCGCCGTTTAGAAGCGGCTGGACTCTCCTTTTCTGCATGCATGTCAAACGTTGTCATACAGGTGCCCACTACATCCCCGTCTTTTATACGCAATCCTGCGCATGCGACGCGGGGTTCGGGTGATAGAGCGGCGTGCGGCGAGGCGGCGACGAAGAACGCGGGGCAGCTGTGGGCTCTCTCTGGTTACCATGGTATCGGCGCATGCGCACAACTGCTCATCCGCGTGACGTCACGCTCGGCTTTGACGGTGGAGCGCGGCCGCGGCGACGGCGAAACGCACGCCGCACTTTGCTCCTCTTCGGTTGTCGTGGCAACGGCGCATGCGCACAACTTTCCTCTCCCATGTACCGCGAAATGCTCGACTGGTAGCCCAGCGTCGCTCTCGCTACAAAATTTGAGTTGCAGCGCTTTCGAGCCTTTCCCTCTCCGTTCAGCTTTTTTTTTTTGGAGTGGGGGGGGGGGGGGGGAGGCGCTGCAAGGTCGGCGCTTCCCCGCCGGCCCCACCGCCTAGGCGAGCGGGAATTCCCCGGGGAGGTGGGCTGGGGAGGGGGCGGAGCTTCTTGACACACCGAAGCTAGCGACGCGGCTGACTGGCTGCGGTCAGCGGCGTGAGACGGAGGAGGGCGCGAGCATGAAAATGCAAGCGATTGTGGGTTTTGGGTTCCCTGCTGCATGTACCGAATCCGCGAGCTCCGAATTTCGCGTCTGGTAAAAAAAAATTCTACCAACTGAGCTACAGTGACGGCTGTCCAATCTTCTGCTTTCGGGGGTATTTATGCGTAGCGCAAGCAAACGTTGAGAATGTTCACCAGTGCCACCCTTGTCCATTGCGGCGGACGTAGCACGTCCTATATTACCACGAGTGCCGCGTATGAACGGGGTGGAACGGTGAGGGCGGAAGCTGTGCGAGAACCCTCTTATGCTACCTACGGCACCAAGACTGTCAGATTCAGCCGCCGCGGTGGCTGAGTGGTTATGGCGCTCGGCTGCTGACCCGAAAGACGCGGGTTCGATCCTGGCCGCGGCGGTCGAATTTCGATGGAGGCGAAATTCTAGAGGCCCGTGCACTGTGCGATGTCAGTGCACGTTAAAGATCCCCAGGTGGTCGAAATTCCCGGAGCCCTTCACGACGGCGTCTCTCATAGCCCGAGTTGCTTTGGGACGTTAAACCCCCATAAAACCAAACCAAAGACTGCCAGATTTGAGGCCCTCGATGAACTATTCAGCAGACATGAGAATGGAACGAGGCGCTCGATTTGACATAATTAAATGACGGAAGCCAGCAGACACCGAAACCAATTGGAGCGTATGGGGATGTCTTTTTTTGTAGTTTTATCAATGGGAGATTAATAAAAGCAGAAGAAAAAATTAGGAGGTCGTGGGTTCAGTTCCCACCGGCGACATGTGGTAGTTTTTTTTTTTTCTTCTGCACTACTAATACTTCTATGTGGAACACGTACCGGATTAGCGTTATGCAAATGTGTCAAATTCGTCACAAAAGCTCCCACGGCAACTGTCCAATGGCACAATGGTGGTCGTATGTTGCACAGATAACTTCGGTAAATTGTTTGAACAAACAAATGGGCAATGGTGGAATTTCTCCGGGACACTTCCATTCCGAAAACCAGCTGGTGCCAGATACCGAGTGTCCCGTAGGACGTTGCGCGCCTGACTGTATAGCTTTCGGCTCAGCACTGTAGGACCCAGAATTTCCACCTTCAACTTCTTCCATGCTGACTTTGCAACCATTCCGGCACAAGACAAGAGCTAAAATCTGATATCTTCCGTTCCTCTAAATGCGTGAAATGAACTGTATTTTTTTTTTGAATTTTCACATCTGAAACGATCGAAAATTTGCTCCACATGATTATGTTTTGCTCATCTCACCTAGTCTTCCGATATCAATTTCATCATCTTCAAAAGGTGAAGGAAGGAAGCTATATTATTGATGCTTAAAATCGGAACAAGCAGCCGCCGTCACTAGCTCCCAGCTATAGTAAGTTCTTCACAGCGGGAATGCTTTAATAATCTTCTTTCAAACGGCCAGTTCCTTTGCTGCTAAGCTGCAGTCCCGGAATTAGTGATCTAACGAACTGAAACTGGTACGCCAACAATTATAAACGTCCTGTTATGTCTTCTCGGTGCCAGGTCTCAGTGGTTTGACAGCGAAAATGAACTTATGAATGGAGATAAGGGCAGTCGTTGGGCGCGAAGCACAGAAACGCGTCATTATAAGCACTGATATTTTCTGATACAAAATTAAACGCTCCCATATACGAAGCTATAGGCGCTGGCATTCCGAGTGAACGTGTTGGAATAGCAAAATCGAAAAAAAAGCTGTAGTAGTACAGCCTTAGGAGGTGCGGACAAATGTAAGCGGAGAATGCATTCGAACCTCCTTCGCGAGTTCCTGACTGCAATTGGCAGCTATGGTATACGCTCGATGGTAGTGGACGTTAATTTTGTGCGCTTTCTCATGAACAAACTATTAATGCTTCTTCATTTCTAATAGGGAAGACATAATTGCACTTGAATTACGGAATAGCATGCTCCGTTTACTAATGTTCCCACCTGTGCAACTTGCCAGGAAAATTATTTTAATTTGTTAATTTCACGCAATAACGCTTTCGAGAGGAACTTGAAACGCTTCTGATAAATCAACAACGACCGAGCACCGACTGCTTTCTCTACCGTAACTCAGGGACAGAGCGGTAAGATTCAGCCGGTCTCGAGAGCCTTGTTACCGCGCTCTGTACCGGCGAGCAATGCATGTGAGCCAGCACACCTTCGACTCATCTCTGTGGCTTCAGTACCTCCTCCTATACTGCACGTCCGCACACTGCTCTCGTCCAGAGGTTTTCAAGGAAGAAAATGTGTTATGCAAATCCTCCCAAGCGCCGGACAGAAATGTGTAATCGAAATCAATGAAAGTAATCAGTTTAGAGCAAACCTACTCGAATAAAATGCTCTGCCGCAGTTTATATTTGCAAAACGATCAAACGAAGCTGATAAGATTATTTCGCTCTTTCATCATTCTTCAACTCCGCTTTTTAAGGTGAGGGACTGTGTTACTTGAAGAAAAAAAATTATTGCTTCTATTGGGCCGTCACGAAAGCGATCGCCTTCAAACTGTTCGCGAGACAATGCACACGTAAATAGAAGACGCCGTGGGTCTTTCAAAGCACTTGTGTTAATCTCAGCACATTACTATTGCGTCGCACAACATGAGCAAGCAGTTGTGACTTGCCTGTTTCGTTCCAAAGAAGAGCGGAATCGCATATGAATCACACACGCGCACAGTCTCTGCGCTACGCGTGTAGCAGACGATGCGCTGGGCTGGAAGCACGGAGAAAGGCCGGAAAGCTCGACTGCAGCGCCGTTAGTTCGTCTGACCGCCAGTGAGGCCAAGTTTTTTTTATTGAGCTGCGAAACTGGCTTGTTCTAGTAACCCAGAGCGTATGTTCCCTGAAAACTGTTTTCGTATCATTAACACGCTATTTTAATGCAAGTTCTCGCTAATTGTTAAAAAAAAAACGTTTGTGATTTGTAGCGTTCCCAATAGGTGACACCACCCATCCACAATTGTTAAAAGGCAAACGCTTGTGGTTTGTACCGTTTAGAACAGATGGCGCCACCCATCCACATAGCGAGTTTTTTTCTTCGTTATTCGGCTGCAGCCAAAGAGGTTATAAATTTTATATATAACCTCCTTGGGTGCAGCTGAGGCATTACAAACTTACAAGCAAGCTGTGACATTCAATGCAACAATAAGCAACTGCCGGAAATCACGTGAAAAGCTTGTGGCGTATGCTTACCTTCGTGTGCTTGCTTAACAGAGCTTTCAGTCGCGTTGAACCACAGCTAATTTTTAAAGTCTTCACGACAAAGATGCTTCACGTCCCCAGTCCGTACAGAGTGGCGTCACAGTCGCCAGACCATCGAGCGTCAGTGCAGACGTAATACCGGTCTCAGAAGAAAAGCGGCTCAATGAGTGCATACGAATTAACGCTCGCTTGCAGACGACGCGTATATAGTCGTAGCAGTGATCTCCGGAGTAATAAGCCTGCGTGGAAGCCCGCTTTCTTGGTATATCTCGCCTGCATTGCACGTTTTTTGGTTTTCTGGTTCGATCCGGAGGACGAAAAAGAGTCCAGGGACAGCACCACGCAGTTCCCGCGAGGAATTCGCACCTGTTGGCCGTTTACAACGTGCTTATAGTCAGCCTTAAAATGACGCTCACATACGTTAGACGTGCGAGACAACTGTTATTGCGACGTAGTATCCGCTCCCACCTTTTAATGTGGCTGGAATCGAGAGGCGGTAGAAAAACTGATGACCGCTGGCGTCGTTTCACTTGTGCAGCCGGGCGCAAAGCAGGATGACATGTGTAACGCTCGCTTGAAGTCACGAAGTGCACACATTTCCCCACAAAGAAGTTTTCACAATCACTGTGAGCACCAAACACGCAAAACCAAGCTTGAATTCGAATCAGAATAGCCTGCCGTTACTGCAGCTAACGAAACCGCCGCGACAGCAGACGATGTAGAAAAGCTCGACTACAGCGCCACTAGTTCCCGCGACAACGACAATTCCGCCACACTGTGCCTCACGTTTACGGCAAATAAAAGTCGCATGAAGTTTTCGATGTGTCTTAAGATGCGCGTAGCACAAAATTTTAGTGATGAAACGGAAAAGTTTTCTCTGATTGCTGCTGGATTTTCAGATTTGCTAGGCTTGGCTAGTACGCGTTATGTGACGTAAAAAAGAGCGGGAGGTTCAAACAGGTTAACTATTTTGGTTCAGAAAGGGGTCACAAAGAATGACTCATAATAAACTGCACATCTCCAACCAAAAATTTTAACTTTGACCCAACGTTTCAAAGCCGACTCGGCTCCTTCATCAGGGGTGGACAGGTTTACTTTTGTGCGGTTGATGTTGCTGGGGGTGGTTTGGATATGTCAGGATTCCAGAAGGAGCCTTTTGTGGTAATTTGTTTTGGTTCCGAGGATGCGGTTTTCTTCGAAGTTGATTATCCATGGTCGGAGTCCTCGCAATGTTCGACTACTGGACTGCGCTCTCTTGCGAATTTGCTGACATCGTTTTTATGTTGCCGAGTTCCTTTTTTTTTGTTGAAATTTTTGGTTTCGCCGATGTAACTTGCGTCGCAGTCGGCGCATGGAATTTTGTAGACAATGCCCAAAATCGGGTCTCCAGGTTGCGCACAAGCCCACAAACACTGTTGCGCTTTGCCTACCTGTTCCCAAAGACCGGCCGCCGAGAGAAATTAAGAGCCCAAGGCATTGTCTAAAAAATTCCATGCGCCGACTGCGACGCAAGCTACATCGGGTTGGGTTAAAGTTAAAATTTTTGGTTGGAGATGTGCAGCTTATTATAAGTCTTCAAACCCAACCAGACAGGCAAATCTGTCAAAATGTTTAGTTTTTCAAAGAATGACTCGTGCTCTTTCACGCTATTGCATAAATAATGGATTAATTGTGAACGCAAAGCTTTTTTTTTTCAGCATATTATCGAGAATATAGAATCACGCGGTCTCTATTGCAACACCGAAATCATGGCGGCGACCGCTTGTTCTTCTGCTTTTCGCCGTATGTGGCGTATGTAGTGTCCTAGAATTCTAGAACACTACAGCGTATGTGGTGCAGCACGGCTTGGCGCCGAGGCATTCCGACGTGCTGATGCTGGCCGCACGAAGTTCATCCTGCAAGTTCGCTCCATGTGGGTCGCCCTTTAAACGATGCGCCACTGTCCTGGGATGGCAGGCGGGGCTTGCGAGACCCAGGTGCTCTTCACGAGCAACCTCTCGCGACTAATTATTCACTGAACTGCCGCCTGTCACAGTGGGCAGTTTGCTCACGATCCGGTGGGCAGCATATGACGACGTCACATGGTCACGTGACCTAGATGGTCCACCGGGTGGCGCCCAGCCACCCAGCTCTTCAACGTCGCAGAGGGACCGGACAAACATGGGCGAAATCAATTCAGCGGGTGGGGGCTGGCGCACAACTTCCGAGCGACCAATGTTTCCGGTGCGGGCGGGGCAATTGTTTTTTTTTTTTTAGCCCGTTCTAACCCGTGTCCCTAGCGTGCAAATATTTAAGCATGGGGTGGAGCAGAAATTTACCCTGCCCTTCTGACCTCAGTTATGAAAGGTTGCCAGACCAACAAGCTGTTAGCCAACCGTTACCGCACCCAATGAACTCATTTTTTGAGGAACTGCGATTGAACGTATGGCGAATAAAGTGCAATAAGTATAGTTGATTTCAATTTAACTGCAGAACATACTCGCTAGAAGTTGCAAGAAGAAAGATCGATGTGTTGGTGCCCGTGCGGGTGACTTGATCACACTGAAACTTAGGACAGGGTGGTGCATTATATCGGGACGATCGTTAGAACATTTGATATCACGAATAGAGTCACTGGTAAGTTAGAAGCCCACGGCGCCGATGTCACTCCCCCCCCCCCCCCAGCGGTCATGCCCTGGGGAAATAGAGGAATGCACGTCAAGGCCTGACGCCCCCGCTTAATTAGGGTGCCTCGTTGCCAGCTACGGAACTAATCCTTTTCTGTTCTGGCGCGGAGTCAACCATGTCCCGCGGAAGACATTACTTGGCTGTCAACGGAGAAGGCAAATCCGATGCGTGGCAATCGATGGAATGCACATGCAGCGAGCTGCGTACGCGGAGTCACGCGCCCTGCACGTTCCAGGAGGTGCAGGGTTCATTGGGTTGGGACCTGTGAGCCCTTGGCTCCGCCCACTTGCACATAGGGTACCACTGCACTGCGGTTGGTTAAAATTGGGCGAGAGCTAGATTACTCAAGCTCCGCCCAATTATCGAAGGGGTTAAAAACCCGCTGGGAACAATGATTTAGGACGAGCGCGCCGAGTCTGAAGCTCGGCCGTTTTTGACAGCCTTTTTTAAACTGCTCCACATGGGCAATAATAAATGCCTTAGTGGAAGGCTGCGGATTAACTTCAACCACCTCCGACTCCTTAACATGCATTGATTGACACACTATATTAAATGCCTTTTCATTTTGCCTCCAGTAAAATGCTTCCGCCACAGCTGGGATTTGACCCCGCGACCTTCATCATGAAGTTAAATGCCCTACATCCACTCAAGTGGGTTTATAAACAAAGAAGGTGCGAACCTACCAGTCCAGTGCTGATACTACATGTACAAGCCTCGTCTTTCTGATAACAAATTGTTGTTGAAGTGTCATGATGACTGCATGTGAGCTAATAGATGCATTTCATATCAAGACGGAAAAAAAAGTGTACTTACAACATTTTAGAGGCCTTGAGTGCGAGTGATGTATTTCTTTGTTTCAGAGCCATGATTATTTGTGATCTGTTCATCTATCACAGTCTGTGGAGAAGTACAGAATGCAATATATAATAGCTTCCCGGCTAATACAGCTTCGCTGAAAGTTAGCACCCATCCGGTGGTCTCTCTAGGCGTGTCTTTGGTTCATGCCGTTCTTTTCAAGGCACTTCAAAACTGTACGCAAAATGACTGTTTGTCTGGACAGCATTGGGGTGATTCAGCACCTTGGCCCTTCATTCAATTCATTGCAGTATTGGGGTAGACCCACTTTGTATGCTTTCGCATCTGTTCAAGGACTTACTGAAAAGTGGCTAACACAGTGCCGACTTCACAGGTGTGGTGTGGAAATAAAGTTGATTTCAATACCTGATTACATGCTTACCTATAGCACCATGCATCAAGCAATACCATCACTTGAAAGTAGGAGCGTCATTGCACCTCGTTTATGTCACAGCACTGTGTATGCTTACAGCGGCAAATTGTTTTCAGCTGAGCCGGAATTCCATTACCATGGTTCAAACAAAAGTGACTTTTTACTAACTTGCCGTGTTGACTACATCCAAAGCCAGTGCAAATGTCTCCATGAAAAGTGTGCACGATTTCCACAACAGGCAACCATGCAGGTACATGTTTCATCAACCCTAATGGTAACAATACCACAAACACACTTTCAGAGTAAAGGGGGGCATACCATGCCTTTGGAATGTCTAGCAGACCAAGAGGAATGTTTCATCAAAATGAATTTTATTATAACACATATATATATGAGAAATGAACCCAAGCTGCAAACACTGTTGTAACAAACACCGGCTAAATAAACCATTCATCCAATAATTCATTTAACCAGAAGCACAGTTCACTGTCCATAGTGTCACAACGTAACAGCTTAAGTGCACAGTTAATGCAAGACTACTATAAAAGCAGTCATGACAAAGCCAACAAGCTCTGTGCACAGCCATGTTTCAGTGATGCTGTTGGACACCACCCATGCCAGTCAAATCACAACACAACATGACACACTTTCAAAGTATAAAAATGCCTTCTTTGTGTACAAGCAGCTACAAAATAGTATATTACACATGAGTGTGACAGGCATTCAGAGTGTTACTTATCACAGATTATTTCCATCACTGTGCTTTTCCTGGGCACATTTCATGCATTTTGTCATGTGCTACTCAAACATCCATGCTATTTTCAACAATAAATAAATCTGGTTCAGGCACGTGCAACCACAAAAAAAAAGTAAAAAAATCTGGCTGTCTCTTTGCTACCTCCTAAAGGCGTGCATTTAGAATATCAAAACACCTCTGGGAGATGCACTTATAACCAAAACTGTGGAAAGGGCATTGGAAGGCACAAGTAGCAACTGACACCTGCTCTGCTTTGCCAGATGCAGGTGCTTTGCCAGATTCATTTGTCTGAGATTAAGCAAATGCAACAAACCATCACCCCCGAGTCTTGATCATATAATACTTCAGCGCCAGCTGCAGCTCTGGTACCACCAAATAACTTGATTCAGCTTAGCAGCGAATCATACAACAGTCGTTAATACACGAAATGTAGACATAACAGCAGTTGCTTATCTATGCACACATCATAAAGCGCATTCACCCAGGAATGGTGGCAGAATATTCATAGTGAGGTGACATAGAAGAGGAAGCAAAATATCTGTAACATACCAACTAGCCCAAACAAAAGTATTAATTGCACAAAGTATTTGGCAGGCACGATGCCTTTGTAGTATTGCTCCTTGTAAAGATCAACGACTGATTTGCCCATTCATTTACCCGTCACAGTTAAGTGCAGCAACTTGATGTCTAATGCAATTGTTGGCCAATAAAATCACCTCATCATGGATTGAATGCAACCCTCGCCTGCTTTTGGCACTATAATGGCATTCACTATTCACTGAGCTGAAAGAATTGAAACTGGAACAGAAACGGCATACACGAAAGCAGCAGCCTGTACCATTACTTTGGTGCCTCTATCAAGGCTATAGGTGACGCTGGACATACAATACAAAGATGCCAAGAGTTTGTCTTTCAAATGCTAAGAATGCAAAAAAGAATGCATGTGTGCTGCGCACGCATGCAGGCAGTACATGCACACAATCTGATTCTATTTTAACACTCTCAAAAGCGCTGCGACAGGGGACACCAAGAGAAAGAAAGAAAACGAAGGACAAGCACTACTAACTGAAGTTTACTGGAAAAAACACACAAGGTTAAATAGCTCACACAAGCCAGCCAGCCAATTTCTTTCTCTTGGTGTCCCCTGTCGCAGCGCTTTTGAGAGTGTTAAAATGATGTACCAACTAGCTCAATTATCCGTGTTACAATCTGACTCATAACACACTGTCTTTTGAGTCACTGCAATTTGCTGATACATATTCACTTCAGGTTCACACTAATGAATAGGTAATGAGTTTAGGCTGCCAAATGAATCATGTGTGGCAAAACATAATGTTTAAAAAAAAATGTTGCCCTTTCGACGACATCATCAAAGTATGCTTGCGAAAATGTAACATTCACTGTCAAAGTTTCCCCATCATGCACATAAGCAAACAAGTCAGTTGAGGCAAGGCCAGTGACCCCCATTTGAACTTGTGTCTGACAGAAGTATCGGCTGTTTCGCTTCAAGTGGGCTGTGCCGTTGCAATGCCTTATCTCTGAATCCACAAATTTTTCTAAGCTTTTGGGACACTTCACCTCCAAAAGCCTTGGGGGACAGCAAGCACACGTGACAACAGCGTCGGGACTGGCGCCAATAAAGGGCTTCCCCGGGAGAACGTGGAGGCCACATTCATGAAGTTGAAGGTCACGATGATGCATGTTCTGGCTCCGATAAGCTTCTTTGGCAACTGGCTCAAGGTCGATGCCCCTCAGCATGTCTTTGGTCGTCACCCTCTCTTCCCTCATGAGCAGCTTAAGCAAGGCTCGCATGTCATGAGGTCCCACTGTCGTGCGAACTGTCGCAACTCGTGTGAAAACACTGTAGGCCACAGATGCAGTTATCATACCAATGCGGTGCTCCTGCCACAGCTCGCTGCAGCTCTGCCCTCTTGTAGAGCATTCAATGTCCTTGACATCCCCATGACAGTGCTGCTCACAAAGTTTTTTGAACACGTCCTCCACAGATAACTTTTTTTTGCAATGTCCCTTTGAGTCCAGGATCGCATAGACAGCAGCTTTCAACGTTTTTGCTGAACCCACCGGCAAACATTTTTGCTTGGGATCTGGCAAACCTGGAGAGCAAGAAAAATAGGAGATGCAACCCAATGAACTCTGGAACATGCGCCAAAACGATAAGTCCTTTCACGCAGACCTCAATCAGCATCATCACATTCAACAGTGCACTGATACATACGTGCACAGCTCGGGTGTAATGCCCGTACAGCTACGGTGTTTCATTTTCCTCTAACCTGCAAAACCATTAACTGCTACACACTGATGCATGTACACAGCTGTGTATGTTTGGGCTTTGAGTGGTTCATGTCTAAAAATAATAGGCATCTGGTCACTTAATGCATCTGCTTTAAAAAATGCATACCACATTTACTCGAACATAATTAGAAATTTTTTATCCGAAAACAGAAGTGAAAAGTCACGCTTCGCATTATATTAGAATATTTGCATTAGAATTGAATATTAAGCAGAGACAAAAGCAGACTATGCCACATTTACTCTCACATTGGTTGATGCATTGTGCAGGTCGTCACAAACTTCGGGAAACGACAAAAAAAAAAAAACAGTGCGAATGCTGTATCGGTCGACCAACAGAAGCTCCGAGCTACCAATACCGATCAACACATACCAGAGCAGCGGCCCAGCAGTCCGAAACTGCTCACCAGAGCACGCGCACTTGTGTGCCGACAGCGGATTTGGTGCATTGCTCTGGAGAAATGAGATACGCACAACTTGAAGGCATCGTTTCGTTCTCTGAAAGTTCAGCAGACTCTCTAAATGTTCGCAGCACCATCGATGCTGTATGCTAATTGCAGTAATCTGTTTCGGGTGAATGGAAAGCTTGGCGTTGCTATTACAGATGAAAAGATGCTCTCGTTTCTATTCCTCGGTATCGCTGTGTGACGCACTTCACGCCGACAATGAACTTGCGCAAATTTCCAACAGCTCCATGCAACATGATGACTTGGATAAGTGTTGCCATACACAGCCACCAGCATTCGGGAGGCATGACTCACTGGTCGGATGAGCAGCTCGGAAAAGTTTCGGTTTGATGACGAGGCATCTAAAGCGCATGGTTGACATCAGTGATGGCGCAGTGGGACTCCGCACTTATATTTGCGTTGGTCTTATCTGATAATCTTTTGAGCTTTTGAAACAGAAACGGCATGTGAAAGCCATTTGTTGAGCTACTTATGTTCATATACTGCTACTCATCTTTTCGTATACTATGGTATTTTCCTCACGTTACATTCCTATTCTTTCGTTTCTTTCCTTTATGAACTCACAAAGTCGACCCTTGCGTTACTATCATGTGTTTTTTTGCTCCATTTCAAGGCCACAAAGTCAACCCTCGTGTTGCAATCCTGGTCATGTTGTTGCAGTTCACACCACACAGAAAGTTAGAAATAAAAACAGAATTGCAACAAAAGCTTACCATACTCATACAGCAGAGATCGAGAGGCAACAAGTTGCATGGACTACTTCAATGAGATGTACAATATGCATAACTCCTGTACGTAATTGTTTCTGTACACGACCTGCACACACTGTCTTGGTGGTCTATATAATATTTATATCAAATAACTCTGAGAGGCAACAGACACCTGCCATGTCTACCGGGGCACACATACAGTGAATGCATTTCAATTAGGAGCAGCTGAGTGATGTGCCATGCTCAATTACCTGAATGATAAATCAAGATGCAATTAAGTCCACTGATAAAACTCAACTGCAAGGATTGCATAGTTGGAAATGCATACAGCCAAAAATACTGCATGCAGTGAAGAAGCTGCTGAACTCTGAAGTTTTATTATTAATGACTCAGTTGTCACAAGACCAGACCAGATGGTGAGTGACATGCACTAACAGGTTTCCTCTACCTATAGGACAAAGTAAATTGGGCAACGTTCCACTCATACTACACTGAATCCACTACCATCAGTCTCAGTGACCCTTTGTCCAGACTGCATCAATACTTTTCCTTCAGAGCCCGCATTATCCAGTATCATTCAGTGAAAGTCTCAGTGTTCATTAATGACTACTTTTCTATTGTAATCCATTCCTGACTTCCACCTAGTTCTGAATTATTATTAATATCCCTGACATGATGCTCTTTGTTTTGTTGGTACTAATTGACTAATGGCACTAATGGCACTTAGCATACTTCAATGACTACTCGTTTGCAATTGTACTGCCTTCTTTGACTCCCTTATTTATTGCTGATGCATTTTGTACGTTTAATAATCAGGTATGGTTTTTTTTCCCCTAAATATTTGATGTCTGTACTTGTGTCTTTTTCATTTCCTGTACTCCCACCCTGCAAAAATCCCTAGCTCCCCAGGATTGCAGTATCAATAAATAAACAAATATAAAATTACACTCTAGCTGTGTTGCTAAGATCAAAACCCCTCTGCTTGAGATAGCCACTATTAAAAGACTTCAGGCAACTAGACAAAAGCAGAGTATGATGCCTATTTCATCAAAGGCCGTTCATTTTTTACTAAGGCATAGCAGTGTCCTAATCCCAAGCAAGAAATGTAAAGCAGGCCCTGCATCATGACAGCCTCTGAAGAGCCCTCGGTGTGCCAGAGGCAATGGCAAATGACGAGGTCCTCAACAACAAGTCGCAGCCCCGCCTTATCCTCTTTCTCACCTTGCAGTGCATACTTATCCAGTTATGCAAGTTGTGTAAGGTAGACAGCAGGTAACGTATCATCAAGCACATAAAGACCTCAATCTTGGGATTTCTTGGAACTCTGCTTTCTTCGACTTCAATATCAAAGAAGTAAATAACAATCAGAACTGCCAGTCATACATAAACCTGGCGTGCCCTTTCAATGTCTCTCATATTCACACAAAATATTCCACACAGGTAGTGGATCCATGGGGCTTGAGCACTTGGAGGAGGCACGCAAATCATCTCCATGTCTCTACAAATAGCTCCAAGTTATGGAACATAAAACTTGAGTAGCGGTGTTTGTGATGTCATCCCTTAATTCAAAACGGGCACCCAGGCTTGACCGCGCGCTTATTTTTCAACAATGAGTGAAGGCAGCGCCTTTCAAGTGCCAAGCAATAATGTAGTACCACAGATGTTGCAAGAGGGGTTTTCCCCTAACAAGTGCTGTCAGCATTCACTGCATTGTCACAAAGCTGCATTCTTCTGGTTTCAGTTCAGGTCACTTCAAGCGAACGTAGAAGACAAGGCAAAAGGCCTTAAGCCTGACAAGGCCTCGTCTCCCGTCAGAAGTTAACAGCAGGCAAAACTTTGAAATACAACCGCGGGGAATCCTCCTGTTAACAGTACGAACATAAGACACAAGAAAACAACCATAAGACATAAGTATAAACATAAGAAACACATGAACACACAGTATGGGCTAGAGAATACAACTTTCATGGTGAAACAAACACATAGCACAATACACAACAACATATTGGTGAGAAAAATGAATCAGCATCTATATAGATGTTTCAGAGTTGACTTCCAATGGCTCCCTTCACATGCAAGTGATTTGCATAATAAAGCCACTAAGAGACCTTCTCATAAGGTCAAGACCCATTTTTGGCTTCTTTTGGTTCCATCCGCATCAACATCAGCGAAACATTTTACTTGCGACATCGACCTGTGATGGCAACACCTGCATTTTCATTTTGGTCTTTTCTACCTTACAAAAGCTCCGTCTTCGGTGCGAGTGGTCTGTTTGTGATCAGAACACGGTATCCTATAGGTACAGGCCATTTTGCCCACACTGTTCCTTTAAGTTGCGCATATGTCCGCTGCTCTGGTCCCACAGCGGCAATGCGAACTATCTGTTGAACAGCTCTAAAGTGTCTTCGAAATCCCTGCTAATCTCTGACAGACTGAGGAACACAGTGGCACGAGATCATAGCATGAATGATACCAGATGCTTCCCATGAGGACACCAGAGATCAGAAAGTAGGTGGCTCTGCTCGTCCTCACGTTTATTATCTTTGATCAAGTGTGCAAAATAGGACAGGAGGATTGGGAAGCTGAACAGCATAGATATCCCAAGTTGAATCTGTCTCATCTCACTTCTGCCCATCTGCTCCACCAGCTACAGTCTTGGTCAAAAATCTTAAGGCCACAGCATTCAGCAGCAGGGAAATGAACGTTCCCAGAATGCTCCGTGTGGCAGATTATTCAAACACAAGTGGCGGATCATTCAAAATACAAGTGAAGCAGGAAGCTTCTCTACTGCAAGAAGAAACCTTCTGCTAACATTTCAAGGTCATTCGGTCTTTAATAGTGCCGCAATGGCTTTTATGCGGTTGAAGCGAAAAGTCTTTGGCCTTAAGACTTTTGACCAAGACTGTACATTGAAGTTACAATGTGATGCCAATGTGGTCTTCTGCTGTGGTCGCTCATTTGTGCTATAACAGATGAGCAATTGCAGACACTCTTTGCGAGGCTAACACTGCCTGTTGTTAACACTGCACTTCCTCCTTTGCCACGACTGCAGTCATCAATTGCCTTTCAATGGCTCCCTGCCATTAGCAAGAACTGACAAGAAGGGTTTGAAGAGGGATATACAGCATAAAATCTACAACTGGGCGCACCACCAGCGCAAGCCTCGACGGACCAAGCAGCGCTCCTTCTCATCCCCAGAAGGCCGGCAGAAACCTCCAGAGCCCTGGACTGAGGGCCCACGCACACGAGCTCCAGCCACCATCTTCTTCAATAAATGTTTGCTCACTCACAATTCGCCATTCCTTGGAGATCACTTACGATTTCACTGCATGAACATGATAACTGTTGCTGGTACTATAATGACCTTAGCTTTGCATATCTGTCAAGCTTCACTTACGTTCAACTGCAGAGTGTGGGAGCAGACACAGCAGGCTTGTTCAAATTTTCTCGGGAGGTCCTTGCAGAGAGGCCGTCCCCAATGTGTGGCGGTTCCTCTTTTATTGTCAGCTGCACAAAAACAGGCCTCATGAGCTCACAGCAAAAAGTCAGTAATGCTCGCGGTCACCCAACTTTAGGTTTTCAATATATGCTTGGGAGGGGGCCTGTCTTTCAGAATAGTTTTCTGCACAATTTGCACTTGACCCTGATTTGTAGGAGTTTGCCAATATTTGAAATTTTTGGATAGTGAATCAAATATCCTCTTATATGATTCGCTGAAGAAATCAAACAGCGCTTGTTGAAAATGATTCGCAAAATATCCAAATACATTCTCAAGTTTTCAAATAAGTGGCATGAAGTTTGAGTGGGGCACAGCATAGTTTTTTTTTTTTACTATCTCAAAAAACAGGGCTCCCCCGATGCCAGACAGCATGCTGCCGCAGTCTAGTAGTGCGGGAATGAGGGTCTAGCATCGCAATTAACGTCCATTTATGTGATGGCATTCATAACTCTAATACGTTCAAGATTGGAAAATGAGACAGAATTCATTCAGGTATAGCAAATCTTGCCTTCATGCTCCAATATCAGAGGTCGTGGCTCAAACTTCCGTCCCTCTCATCAAATAATATTCCATGCTCTGCTTGTTCTTTGTCAGCATCAGTATAGCCACATTCATATGACACGACGGTCATAGAGCTAATATACTGACTCCATATTCCATGTTCCCCAATGGAAATAAACGGTCTGCCTTTTAACAAATACAGCTTTAATTCCATGACGGAGTATAGCATCTCCGCTAGCATACCGCTGTATGGCATCTATATTCCTTTTGTACAAATATTCACGCAAGCAGCGTATAATCACAAAACTATTTAATTCCTTCAATTCCATTCTTTCACTATTCAATTCGGTAGCAACGCTACTCTATTCATATCCGATTCGGCTTCAAAAAAGTACTACTCGCACATCCCTGATTAGCTGACATTTCTTTTTCAGGCATTCCTATTGCACTAACATCATAGCAAATGCTTTGCCCACTAGGAAAACCAAAATTCTGAATGCGTTAGTCAACAGAATTTCGGAAAAATAGCCTGCAATAAGTTCCACCCTAGCCCAAATGCCAACAGTACAATGATGCTTGTTCGCTTTCCTCACTGCACAGAACATAAAACAGGACCTGCATACAACAAAAACATTATGCAACAGGTAGCACATATACAGGGCTAAGTAAGGCATTAAGGCAGAAAATCAGGCTAGTAGGTCACTAGACCTCACAAACATCGTCAGTGCATCAAAGAGCCAGAAGCATAGATACAGCACTCATCCTGTGTTCTTTCTGAACCTCTGATATGTCTGCAGTATGTATACAAGGCGTTTGAGGTTGCATGAATCAAAGCTGAAAAAAGACACCATGGCATTGTATGCTAACAAAAGTTAAGCAACGTCTTCAGTGACTGCCTACAGGAAACAAAGATATACAACATTTCTGAATTAAGTAATTCAGGCTGTTCAACTAAACTCTGACTTAACCATAAGATATTCGTAGAATGTGTAATTCATAAAATTGTAGAACATCAAAGAAACATGAAAAAGCTTATTCTTTGTTACAAAAGCCTTTTTGACACCATGAATGATGCGCCTGAGATATGACAGTTGGATTGGTCACATCTGCCTCGACTGTGCTAACTTGGACATGCCAAGGCACAGGACAGTGAATGAGTGCTTGCACACTGTTTTCACAGTGTGACAAATGTGTTAAGAATAAATTTTTCATTAAATTGAGGTCACTGGGGTGCCTCTTGTGGCACGCTAAAACTTTAGAATTGAAATTTCTCACACACCACCATGGTTCCAAGTCAATTAATCAATGCTCCTTTTGCTGACAAAAGAAAATACTGGGCAAGCATTACTGTCACACATATCATGGAATGCAGCACTTTATGTCAAAACTTTGGTTCAACATCCACCTTATATGAAAATAGGCTGAAGCTAGCACCTGCAAAAACCAACACCAAAATAAAAGAAACCTGCCAACTCTGCACACTCACTGGATCTGAACAGCACATCGGCCATAACACTGCGCTGCTAGCACAGGCACCTCGAAGTATTACTTGAGTCTATACCGCTCGCTTAAGTTTCAAACATGCGGCAGGCAGCTGTTGGAAGCTATAAGTACATTAGACAACAGTTATTGTAATGCTGGTAGGAAGTAAATGCAATGGACTTTCATCGATTCCAGCATGTTTAATTCAAACAACCGCTCTATTCCAGATTATGGTTCAGTCACTTCAAGATTAACTTTACTAATGCTACTCTAAATATAAACTCCATATAATACAAAAATATGTCTGTCCCCTTCCTTGTCTGAATTATCCAGAGTTGACCGGAGAAATACACTGCCACTGCATTTTGCAGTAAAGCCTGACTAAATGGCGAGAGCTTGTCAGGTAGGCAGCTGTTAGAACAACAAGGGATCCAGTGCGAGTTGTAGACGGGACGATGTTTGTGGCACCACTAGGCTACACAAGATTCTAGTAACAACATACAAGACACGCAGTGAGCTCCGAGCATGCGTCCCTCCCCTCTAGGTTCACAATATTGCCGGACTCTTCTTAACCCTGGCTATGCACAGTGCAGTGATTGAAAAATCTGAATCCTCACAAACTGAAAGCGTGGCTACTCTTGCACCACAAGGTCACAGTCGAACAGTTGCTTGGGCGACTCCCAACAGTGCTACTGTCATTAGTTTAATGGGTGGTTTGGCAGGTTAGGCATGATGCCAACGTCAATCCTGGATCCAAAAGTATCTTAGCAGTAGGTTCCTGGTCTTTGTGTCTAATTTTGGCCAGCGCTGGATCAAAATATGGTGGCTGATTATGCTTCGCTATCTCACACAAACTCCATGGTTGTCAGATGCAGGCGATGCAGAATTTTGTCACAGGTAAAATGTGTCACGTGAAGAGGGTCGACTGAAGAATGACTTGTTACAACTTCTTGGATTTGGCTCAAGATCTTCACTGCTGCACAACACAGGCTCTTTTCTGCACATCCATGCAAAGCTGCCAGCACTGAACAAGGTGCTGCAGCGGGTGTCGTCATAGAAGGTTTTGCACTTCGTTTTTCCTGCTCAGGATTGCTCACAGCTTGGTTCTGCAAGTCTGACAGTGCCAAAAGCATGCCTCGGAGGTTGAAGGCTAGGATAGATTACACTTTCTGGTGGGATCGTCCTGGCAGGAATCCAATTCCAAAACTTCAAATGGCAAAAATCCTGTACCGCTGTGATCGGCTACATTGACAGCAAAATCTGCACCTGCAACCTGAAGACCCCAGAGAGCGCGACCATAGTTGCACAGTTTCCTGAAAATGACTATAGGCGTGTCACTGGCTCCTCTTCCAAAAGAGAAAGAAAGCCTCTGTCACAATGATGAAGGGATGTGACCAAGCAGTAGGGCTAACAACCCAAGGAGACTGATTTATTTATACAGGCGGGTACGACTTAATTAAGTGTGCAACGAAGCTGCGCCCACATTCAACCGTTGCACAAAATTCTTCCATGACAAAAAAAGCTGCTCAATTTTAAAACGTTTTTTGCTGCCTAAACAGGAAGCTAATCACAAGAAAAAAATTACAAGGTCTCAAATTTTGATACCTGGCTTGTTTAATAAAGTCAAGCATTAAAAAGCTGATTTTGTTTACTGTTATGATTGGCTAGCGGAGTAATGCTGGACACTGCAGACCGTGGCCCAATGTTACCAACCGTTATTTTTTCCAGTTGTATCCTACAATAGAACGTGATCCATGCCTCATTTGTCTTCCTTGTTGAGGTGCACAGCCACAACAAGGTACTGCCACACCTCCCAGCTCTCCTAGCAGAATAGAGAATCTCTATTGGGTGCATACAACACATGCAACAGTGAAGCTGGGCACTTGTTCACTTCTTCAAGCTGGCAAGCTTGAACGCACAAGAGACATTCATGTGACGGCTGGTGTTCTGTGATCTACTTCTGCATATTGGCTGAGAGAATAATTGCACAGAGTTCCAAGGTCACAACCTTCCATAAAGAGTCATCAATTATGACAAAGTGGTCTGGTGGCAAGCAACTGACACATGGTCAATGCAAACTGTTGCTGGATAAACACAGAGCAGTTGAATGCTTTGCACTGACTCCACTGTAAACATAGCTTGGATAGTTGCTTCAGCTGCAGTGAAAATGTGTAGGCTCAAAAAAAGCTAATGCAGTTTAGAGCAGTTTTGCTAATGTTTTTCTAAGCGAAGGTGTGCCAATATTTGAAATTCTCGACTAGTGAATCAAAAATCCTTTTATATGATTTGCTGAGCTAGTCGAATAGTGCATGTTTAAAACGATTCGCGAAAAATCCAATCCGTTTTCAAGTTTTCAAATAACTAGCCCAAAGTTTGAAAGCCACTAGATCATTTGCTCCCTTTAGCACAATGGAACATTCCTTCTTTGAAGCCCGAGGAGTCAAGCCTGCAGTATGATAACCCTTTTCTGATAAAGTCTGTCACAAATACAACGTCTGTAGTCGGAGCCTTTTCCCAACTGACAATCAGCAAGGCAGTGGTGTGGCAGGTTGCCTTAGCTTGAAGGTGAAGACTCTTGGCTACTTTTGGCAAACTCTGCACTACATAACGGTTCAAGGACTTGAATCAGCCGTACGTGAATGGGTTAAGTTACAGTGAACTCAAGTTGCATACCCAACACACAAAGAGCTCCTGGCTTGGGTCCTGCTTCACCAGATTAACAACGCTGCTATATAGTACGGTATATGAGGTTTAACGTATCGAAGCTACACGTGAACTATAAAAGACACCGTAGTGAAGGGCTCGATTAATTCCAGCAACCCGAGATTCCTTCATGTGTACTGGCACTGAAATGTGGCTATTATGGCTGGGATTGGATCCCAAAACTCAGTAGCCAAATACCGTAGCTATAGATCTAGGCACCGTGTACTTACAACACCACTAGCTTCTTATTACCCATGGTTAAATGTGGCACAGCATAACACACATAGTCATAGAATAGAGCACTGAGGAAGGTAGTAGGCATGCTTCATTTAACAAATAATCCTTGAGCGACAAAAAAAACATACAAAACAGAAAAGGATGTGAGAAAGGTGGTACACAGCACTGGTGGTATGCAGCAGTCTGGTCGTATTGCTGGCTACGCCGCTTTCCCTCCTTTCTATCTATGCAGTGTCTTTCTACAGCAACAATATATGTGAAGCCATGCAGTGTTGTGTGCCATCCAGTAAATTTTTTCCTTGACCAGAGACCATCAACACAAGCCTTCACATTTGCGACATAATCCACGCAGCAATTATCCTGGGGTTTCCCAAATTTCCTTTATGATGGGACATTTTCGTTATTAATGTATCACACGAACTACACCTGCTAGTACCACTGCTAAATGTTGTACAGATAAACCTTCTGTGCAACTAAGGTGCTAATTGTCAAACAAATTTATCACGCCCGCCTCTCAACAGCAGTGAGGCACCGAAACAAAAAAATTCTTACCTTCTCTATGCAGGGGAGATCTAAAGCTTCTTTTTGTTCGCACAGCTTATTTGACTTTCCTCTGTCCACCGTTATTCTTTGCTGTGGGGTGCCTGTTGCCTGTGGCTCAATTATTGATTTTTCCGCATGTATGTGCAGTAAAACAGCCACAACATGCTCGCACTTGTAGTTGCTGCAATGTAATGAAAGACCACAGTGATGCACACAGCGGCGATGTTACAAGTTCTAATTTCAATTCCAATTAACCACAAGATGCAACATGTTGATTGCAGCAATTAAAATTTTATGCTCTACGCCAATGATATCCCAATGGGCACTGTAACTACCTTGGACATCTTGCGGACAACCTAAACGTCCGATATACGTCCATGGTAGTTTTAAAGGGGCTGTGAAAGGGGGTCTCAACAAAGATGTGATGTGCCTAGGATGTAAAAGGATGCTGCTTCACAAATATCCTCCAGCAAGAACTTTTTAGATACGCTTCGTAGAAGCCGTGTTACCTGTAGTCAAAATTTGAATTTCCATTTTGCTCTCCGTTTGCATGCTGAAATGTTAGCGCTCCTTCGCCGGCTGCCGACGCACGCGAACCAATGCTAGTAGTCCGCTGCTGACGTAATGAGCGGCTACATGATTTAACGAGTGCAGATGCTGACGTAACGAGTGCAGATTCGGGCGAAAGCCCAGCACCGCAGGCCGCCGCTTGGCGCGGAAGCGAGAGTTTTAAAAATTGTATTGTAAATGATCGGCTTGCTTCTGAGGTCTTGTACGCAGCATGAACGCTCGTTGGTCTGTACTCTACATAATGCAAGCATTTTATAGCCAACCTCAAACACCTTTTTCAGGGACCCTTTAATGTCCATTGGAATATGGCAGAGAGTGAGAGAGATATATAGGCACAAAAACTTATTTTCTTTACTGAATAGGTTATTTCATTTTTTATCTGAAACATGACCCGACATTGATTCAGCTTTTCAATAAAGCAATATGAATATTGAAATATATACTGAGACGAAATACCCGACCTTATCTGGATTAATGACATCTTTTAAACTTTAATAAAAGCTGAAGATTGAAAGCCATCAGTAAAGAGTGGCTGAATGCTGCAAAAAGTTGTTCCAAACAGTACACACATTGACAGAACAAGAAAAAATCAATTCTCCTTAGACAGCTGAAGGCTAGATTGACAGTCAGCTTCCCAGAAAAAAAAAAGAAAGAACAATTGGATTGTTCGATCCTGATAAAAAATGTAATCGGCAATCGACTGGTATGGTGCAGAGTAATTGTTTCACGCAATGAAACTTAAATTCGTTCATTGCCATTAAGAAATTCAAATCGTTTTCATCAGGCACAAGTTCGACCAGCATGCAATACTCAAACAACACCGCGATGAGGTAAACGGCAATCAACGCAAGCGCCACTAGACGGAATCACCCAGCATTTACGCCACCAAAAAAACAACGAAACCGGAAAGCACAACTGTCTCACCCTGATTTGCAAGTGCAGCTGGCCTCCACAACTTCATTTTTCTCGACCTTCGCCGTAACCTTGTGCGGTGGGTCGGTACTACCGCTGTTTCGGAGCACTAGGGCAGATACGCTGTACTGCTGTCCACAAACTCTTTTCACGGTACACTCTATCACGTTTCCGGCGTCGTACGCTGCCTCGCCGTCCTTCAGGCAGCGTGATCTTTCGCACGATCGGTTCACATATTTGCAGATGCTTGAAACGGGCAGGCAGACTGAAAATTCAGAGGCACAATTCAGCGTCTCATTAGCAGCATGAATAACATTTGATTTAATTCATCTCGCATGCGCTTACTTTCGTTTTCCTTACCCGCGATGCCACCGCCGGCTTCCGTGCTGCAGCCTGCAGCCATCACCACTTGCTATTTGAGCCGTTATCTCACGTTTTCACAGAAGCTAACACAACCATCAGGCTATTACGTTATGATCTTAAAGTTCACTGACTGTTGTCATGTACCGCGCCCGTGCGGACCATGGCGCGCGGATAACTTGATCTCTGGTGACTCACCGGAAACAAAAGGTTTGTTGCGCTATTGGTTTGCATGCTTTCGCAGCTGACGTTTCACTCCAGCCTGTAGAGGTCGCTAGCGAAGCCTTCGCAGTTTACTTCGCAGCACTACCTCGCTAGCATGGCCGTGGCTGAAGAGAAAACAGATAGGCGTGTGTCAACTTATCGAAAAGCTTGGGGAGCGTTGCGTGGCACTGGCTTAGGTCGTGTATTATCAAGCCTAGGCGTTATTCCTGTTTGGTTCAGCGCTGCGCGGGTAAAGAGTTCGCACTATTCTGGTGCTCCCCTAATTATTACCTAAATCTCGTAAACAGCTGTGACAGTTCCATTTCCCACCTTTTTTTACCAAACTTGCTCGCGCTTTCACGACGTTCGTTCCTGCATCCTGTCATGGTTATTGTGCTAAACAAGGCCCGAGATTCGAACGCGACTTTTCGCGATCTTTCGTTCAGTTCCTTTTATTTTTGTTTGCTACTCGGCGGTAGTGAAAAATGATATTTCTCCCTTTTTTTTTTTCCCACATTCCTCAGCTAGCGTAGCTCTGCGCACCACCACTTCAGGCACTTATGTTGCGTACTGTTCAGCTACTTCGCGTTCTTATTGGCAAGAGATGCAGTGGTGATACCCGATTTCACTTCAATGATGGGGCCACTGCTAAAGTAGGCTTTACTTATGTAAACTGATGTTTGCTGCAAGCAGGGCGGCGGCCAAGAACGCTAAAAAAAAAAAAAACACCCAAAGGCTGTGGCGCCATCTATATAGCTAGCCAAGCGGCTTTATCTCCTTTTGTGCTCACTCGGTCGGTAAGAGTGAAGCCCTGATTTGCATTAAAGTCTACAATTTTTTGTACAGCCATATAACAAAATTTCTGAATTTCTGTTCACAAACAACGATAAGCTACAAATGTTAAGCGGGAATGCTACATTAATCGCGCTCGCCGCGCCGACTTGCTACATTCTACGCAAGCACAAGATTTGCATCAAGCGCTGCGAGCGCGAACGTCTCTCAAATAGCGCACCAGGTCGCGCCAGCGGCGCCTTTTTGCCCGGCTGTTTCCCGTCAACTTCCCTCCGGCATAGATTTTCGGCGAGAGTCGGCGCGTAGTCGGCGGCGCCGGCGGAGCGGCTCGGAAGGGCGTGACGTCACACGCGGCGGCGTTTCTGACCGATCCCAGCATGCCAAGCACACTGAATGTCCGCCATACTGTGCCAGTGGCTGAACGACGGTCACGGAGTTGGCCTGCTGGGTCGCTGCGAAGTTTTTGTTGTACGGCCTGATGCAGTGCTCGCCTCTCGAAATTAAGGATAAGTTGTTGAAAGCATTAGACGAGGACAACAATGTAAGCCTCGCACGTTTCATCCCTTTTTTTTTTTGTCGGGAAGCCGCGGGTATGTGTAGCGTCGCTCTGGCAGAGCCCTGGAAAGCCTGGCCAAAACGCAAGCGTAACCTGCGGGCAGCCTAAACACGGCAGCCCTTTACACGAGCGTTAGGCTTAGATTCGATTCCGTGCCGTCACCGCCGCGGTAGCGGTCGGCGCGCCGGCTGCGGTGCACCGTGCGTCGTCCCGTTTGGCGTTGTCCCCGCCGAGGCGGAGCGGCGCATCGCAGCTCGGCATCGCCGACGCGCCGGCACTCCGTCGATGCCGTTCTCGTCGGACCCTTGGAAACGTCACAAGTCATGCGCCGTAGGTGCAGTCCGTGGCGGGTTTTACAACTAAACGCTCTCCTCCTGGGTGCACGGCGGGTCTAAGCCTAACGTCGTTCATTCCGACCGCCGATCGGCTCGTGGACGCTTTGTTGGCAGTGGAGCAGCCGGGGCTCTGCGCGCCGCGGCCGTTTTGACGGCGCGCCGGCAGGCCATTCTTTGCGCACGTTGGAGTCGTGGTCAGTTTGCACCTGATGGTCTGGCGGCGCGTTTCAGTATGCATGCGTCTGTCACGTTCGTTCGGCTTCTTTTGGGGGGGCATGCTGCTGGCGAATTTCCTCATAGCACATGGTCGAACAGTGTCAGGCCTGGGACGCGCCCGCCTGATGACCGCCTCACTGCACTGGCGATGTTGCTTCCTGTACTGTGATTAGCATGGCCCCCGTAACAGATTGCCGCGTTGCGTCCACTGCCGGCTTTCGTTAGCCGTCATCGTCTCCGCTTGCTAGATTGCTGGTACGACGAACGCAGTGCACTGCGAATGTGCGTCGCTGAGGTGGCTGCGTGCGCGTGGTAGCCGTGCGAATGAATTCACGCGTACGCGCAATACCTTGCCGTCCTTACTTCAGCAGCGCGTTTGTTATTCCTTTAACGTGGAGGGCAGTCGTTAACTGTGACGCTTTCTCACCTGCACAGAAGAGTGGCCGTGAAAGTTGGCGATACTCTTCTCATATTTCGTTGCTTTCTCCACGTCGTGGCGGAGCACAAATTCTAGAAATGAGTGTGAACATTTTCTCTCTTATTCCGAGTCATGCTTTGCGCACGCACGCTTCTCGCGTAGTATTTATTACGTCTTTATATGGCCACGTGAAAAAGCATTGTAGTTTTACATGATGTGTTGCATGTGAGGTAAAAAAACAAAAAAACGTGCACGAGGCACGAGACCACAATATTGGCCTCTTTGTTGCTAACCAGCCTTACTGCGGTCAGGTGTTAACGTTGTCAGCAGCACGGCTGCAGAGCTTTTTACAACTGTGTGCGCTCGTGGAACGCTCCCTGCAAACCTACATGATACAGTTGTCTCCTCCTGTGTGATAAAGGTCGTTGCCTGCATGTTTAAAAAGGGTTTGTCATTTGGAATTCCTGTCAAGGTTTTCTTGGTCTAGCTGCGTTCGTAGAGTTCAAAATGTGTCAGGCAAAGAAAGTCCGTTCTTGATAGCCTTTCACGAGACCCTACTCTTTTTGGGTCACTCTTATGCACCTTGGTAACCTTTGTGCATGCTGGTTCTGGTTTTCTGAAGGAGCTCTACTGGAAGGTGTGGTCATACAGAGTTGCAGCAGGCTTTCCGGCTGCCCATTGCATACACTCTCAATGCTGTGGTCCGGATGGTTAGGTTTCGGAATGCATGAAATTCAGTGCGTAACGTCTGTCCAGAAACAGGGTTCGTTCAGAACATGGTTTATTGAAGTTCCTTTGTAAAGGCACCTTTGCATCTAAGCAGCTCTACCCACGCACAAATTGTGCGTGAGATACATTATTCCAGCATAGGCTTTGCTTGGAAGGGTTTACCATAAGTGCGGCAGGTTCTTTGGACCAGGGAAAGCACATTGGGTGTGCACTGTCCAGAACCTGCAGGTGATTTGTGCATGTCTTTCAGGGAAAGTTTTTATCACTAGCTTTCCAATTTTTTAGTACAACTTAGTGGCTAGCTTGGGAAGCAGTCATTTAACACAGGTAAAACACAGTCATTTAACACAGGCTGCTTGGTTGCCTGTCGGGCTGATTGATGCATATGTAGTCTGCATTCTTGTAAACGTCTGATTTGGCATGCCTTTGTATTGTCTATATTGCACATGCAGCCAATGTAGCACAGTTCAATGTGAATTCATGGATCAACACTGATGTGCCTTTGTTTGCGCAGTGCGATTATGCTAAGCTTGCCGCTGTTTATTCTGTACTGCACTTTGCGTATGCATGCGGCACTAGAAGAGAGAGCATTTCATAGTGACCGTGCATACAGTGTTGTAGGTACTGAATGGGGCAGAACAAATTGGTGATCAAAGAGATTCTCAAGTTACATATGGCTGAGAAAGGCACCAAAATTGTTAGGCCTAGGTGATTCACTCAAAAGCATTTACTTCCTTCGCCATTTAAAGGCATTGAATGCATTAGCCATGAATCTGTGTTATTGATATACATTGTAATCATAGTGAGATCAAACTGCCACTTTTCTTACTTGTGGAATCAAATTGTACGATAACTGTACAGAATGAATGCGACACAGCTGGGAGGCATTGAAAAATGCAAAATAAGAGCAGCATCAGTTTATAATTGCGAAAACCATAGGGGTCTGTCTTGTGTGGCAGCGTTTCCATCAGTTTCAGCACAATGCATGTCGTTTCCGCAGCCATGCTTACGAAAATGCAGGTTGTTTTTGCTGTCGATCACCAATGCTAGAACAAGCAAGCTCCCAAGATTGAAGCATCGAGGGTAAAGCTGCTTTGCTTTGAGAAACACTGCTGACAGGCCTCCCGGTTTTTGCCTTTAGTTACAGGAACAATGTTTCTCTTAAGTTGCTGACTTTGCATTTCACAGAAACTTTTTTTTTTTTTTTTACCGGGCACATTTTCAGGCCTTGAGGCATTGCAGCCTCTGGTGTTCCAAAATGATGCTGCTTTGGAGTGTCATTGCCTCTGGGAAATAGAAATATAGACAAACATGGGTTAGAGCTTGACAATCGGGCAGTTAATTAGTAGTTAATAGCTCCGGGCTTATTAGCTTTGTTGATCTTGTTTGGCATATAAGTGCAAGACACATTTCATGTGTGCACTGTCGACAAGTGGGCATATAAATTGGCAGTGTCGGAGTTACTGCTGAATGGTTTTAGACATCAGCCAGCTTTAAGATGGATTGTTTGGAGATTTAAAATGGCCAGGGAATAGGCTGGAGGGTATAACACGGAGAACATATGCCATACGAATGAGGCAGTGCCTTTGGTGTGCTGAATGTTACCCCCTTCATCGTGACGGATAGGGCTGAAGTAGTCTCTCATGGTGGTTGAGGTTGCAGGTTGTGCACTGTTAAATGGTGAACAGCAATTATCTGTGTAATTGAGGGTTGGTTGTTGCGAAGCAGTACTCGCAAACCCTTTTGAAGCATGCATCAATTGATATGGGGGAGTGTTGGGTGCCAGAGAATTGAGGCCTGGCATCATTTACCTTGCTTTGAAGGCCCCTGGTCTCTGCTTCTGTTCATCTGAAACTCCAGTTTCTTACAATTTGATTTAGTAGGCTGTTCATTGGCTGCATCAAAGGCACTTGGCCCTTCGAACATGTCTGCAAGAGATGCTGTCACCTCACGTGCAGTGATGGGAATGCTGTGCACACGGGAGTGGTTATATGAAATGATGACAACACATGCACTCAAGCACAGTTTGAACAACCAGCGGGAGCCAAAGCAAATGATAGGTTGGCTGCAACTGCTAGTGGTTGAATGGGGGCGGCAGACACATTTCGACCCATTTTGTCTTCACACTTTTTTGCGAGGCATTGATCAGTATTCCGCAAGTTTCATGTTTTGGCCTTGCCTGCATAGCTGGTATACAGCCATTGTTAGCCAAATGCCAAAGCAATGCCACTCTCGGTTGTCCATGGACCATGTCTGCTTGGTGGTCCTTTTTTCCATCATTTATGCTCTATTTTGGCTTTTACTTTTTCTGCAACATTCCAGTCCTTGTATTTTCATTTATGCTGCTTCACAGCCATGCCCTTGCAACTTCCTTGTGTGCTGCTGGTCATTGCTCATGGTCGTCGGATTCTGAGCATTCTTATACTGCCTTCAGGTTCCACTGAGCTGCTTACTCTTGCATTTTGTTGTCTTGTTGAGCATCATGCTCCTGTCTTCAAATTTCGGCTACCGCCTTGGCCTTTGCCGTAGGTTTCCTGCATCTGTGTGCAAAAGGCAGTGTTGCCATTTCCTCTACGTAACACGCAAGATACTCCCAAATGACCATGCAGTCGTCCCACTCCTTATTGCCGCAGCTGGGCTTGGGCGAGTTCGTGACGTGCTCCTTATGCATATCTCTCCCTGGGTTTTCTTTGTTTTTATTTTTGTCTTCTTGATAGTTTCTGGTTGCATTTTTTTAATGTTTGAGCATCAAAGACAAAGCGTGTTGACTGGGAACTGCACGCATTAAGGCTTTTACCTCTAATAGGCTCAAGCTGGAAAGGCGTGGTGGCGACAACCATGTTGAAAAAGACGTTGAAAAAGAGGGGGGGGGTGTAATCGCGTAATCACGTAATGCTGCAGGTGCGTGCTGGCCAAGTTCTGTTTTATCGCATCCATATGTTGGTGGTAGTTCCTGTCTTTGTTTTTGCATGCTGTGCTCTGCATATTGTATAATGTGAGATGTTTTGGTCTCTCTGGTGTCTGCACTACAATGGCTACGAAACCTGCTCCAGACCTAGTTTTCCTCTGCTGTAATGCAGGCTCCCAATTGCTTGCGGCCATCCCCATCGCTGTTCGTGGTACCACAAAGCAGCATGTGATCTGTTGATGGGGTTACTTGCCTTGCAATCATGTTGTAACGGATCTCTAACCACGCCCGTCTTTTGTGGTGGGATGGGAGGTGGCACATATAAAAGCTGTGTGCCCACTGGCTTGGTCTAAAGAAATATGAACTATTTGTCCTTTGGAATTATGCTGCAAGCATCAATCACCATGTGCGCTTGTAGTCCTTATGCGGGCTCTGTGTAGGCAGCTATGCTGGCTCCAATCCTGGCTACAAACAGTTAAGCTGTGTTAGTGACTGAGACCCAGTTGCCTTAAATAGTGAATTCCGCTTGAGCTTTGGGAATAGTGTCAAAATTTGTCTGGTAAAGCAAATAACTGGTTAAAAACACATGAATGCTTCTGCAGGGTGCCAGCCGCGCATGTGGAGTGGCAGACATGCACTTGAAGCCGCCGATTTTGCCAGTCAGCAGCGTAGATTGGGCATGCATGCTATTGGTTTGCTTTGGCATGGGAGATGGCAAAGGAGGAGGGGTAGCATGTGTAGAACAGTCGCGTGAAAGGTGGATTTTCCCCGATGGTGCATTTGGTAACTGCTGTCAAAGCACTAAAGTGTGGCCAGTCAAGTCAAGGATTGATGGTTTAATGGGTAGAACAGTCACGTAAAAGGTGGTTTTTCCCCGATGGTGCATTTGGTAGCTGCTGTCAAAGCACTAAAGTGTCGCCAGTCTAGTCAAGGATTGATGGTTTAATGGGACACTGAGGAAATCTCCGTCCATTTTATATTTCTTAGTCAAAATTCATTGCATGGCTCTTTGTGGTGATATTTTTACCTGGCACTGAAAGGCGGATCTCTTGCGAAGAAAATTGGGATTTTCAACTGGAACATTTTTTTTTTAAACTCTCCACAGTTTGGAAATGAGGCGGTGAAGCCTGGCCTCGGGGATCAGGGTAGAAAGAACTGGCTTGACATACCGCAGTTTGGTTATGAAAACTCCATTTTCGCTGAAAGTTGCCGCTTTGTCATTAGAATGCTGCGAGTCGTGTAGTATACAGGCCCGCTTATGTTGATCTTCAGTGTTCCTTTAAGCAAGCACACAGTTTGTTCTCTACTTAATTACTGATTGTTACTTTTTCTTTCTTTGTCTTTGTGTTGTCTGACCAGGCAATGGTTCGTTGATGCAGGTGGTCGACATGGCTGCTGTCATCGAGGTCATCAGCTTGCTGGAGCGCACACCCATCACCAAGGACACACTGGAGCGCACCCGTCTGGGCAAGTATATCAACGAGCTGCGCAAACGCACCACCAACGAGCCCCTGGCCCGGCGGGCCAAGGAGTTGGTGAAGAGCTGGCGCCGGCTGCTGCCCTGCGACCAGACCCCCAATGGGGGTGGGCCGCCTGTCGTCGGGCCAGGTCCCGGTCCGGGCATTGGGCCGGGGCCGGGGCCGGGCCTCCCACGCCGCTCCCCGAGTTGCTCCAGTGTGTCCAACAGTCCTGTGCCACCGTCGCTGCTGGCCGCGGCCGCGGCCGTGACCACGGCGGGTGCCGGCCCCGGCCTGGGTCCCCGACGCAACGGCGGCTTCAAGCCAGTCAGCCCTGCGTGCTGCCCCTCGGCACCCTGTTCGCCGGGCTCACCTTTGGCCCACCCACACCCTCGCAGCCCCCCACCATTAGAACCTGTCGCCAAGAACAACGTGGCCAACAAGCGACTCAGGAAATCTGCTGCTGATGCACCAGGTGAGAGCAACATTTGCTGTGCTCTGGTTTACCAGTGGTTCCAGAGGCTTTCGCGTTCTCTATACACTGTCTGCGGGGACTTCGTTCGGGTGGAGCCTAAACACACAGCTAGTGTGGCGGTGAGATTCTTGGCAACACCAGATGGATTGTACAAGCAGCGTCTCTCAGGAAAGCTCCGTATTTCCCGATGTCAACATTTGCCTGAATAATACTTGAATTTCCTGAGCTCACCAAACCTAGCAATCTAGTGCTCGCAGAGCTAGAGATGGTGACACTCCGCCATGGGTACCAACACCCCTTTCATGTGTCAGCGTGCTTTGCACTTGTGCCGTGGACTTGGATTTGGATGCAACAGAAGAGCCACAACTTTCAGATGGCTTTGTAATCCTGAGTGCCAGCCAGCTCCACATTGTCATCTGATTTGCCACTGCCCTACTTTGGCATGATTGTGTGCAACGTGCCAACTGGCTGTGCCCACCCAGCTGTGCCTTCTTCGCCTGGTTGTGAAGTCCTGTGCAAGCTGCACAGTTCAAGCCACCCTGGCATGCGTCCCCTCGTCACATCCCTTTTTTGTGTGGTGTGGTGTCAACACCGGTGTCGACTGTTGGGCTTGAGTCTCTGCATTGCCAGCATACTATGAAGATGATGCACTGCACCAAGTCGTGCTTCAGACCTTCCTGCTGCTTGACTCCCAGTTTGGCTGCCATTCTCCTTGACACTGCTGTATTGTTGCCTTCGTCACGTGATAAGCAATTTGAATATGATCTCCTCACAGTGTTAACAAGCACCTTTAGTGTTCGCCACGTTCACACAACTGCCTATTTTTCGGCTGTAAAAGGCATGGTGAGATGACTTCACTGTGTGCTGAAGACCGTCTTCATTGCTCGCAGTGCTCACACTTCATGAATCAACTACCTGGTGCTCGTCCTCCTCAGTGTTTGCTCAGTGATCATGGAGGGCCTGGAGGCACTGGCGCTGAGGGTGTCGACTGGACCCACCGAATTTTTCATCCCTGTCTGTTGAATCCAACTTGTTGCCTCTTGAGTACTGTAAAAACTGGAATATA